>CDMY01000887.1:163657-234032 GCA_001179505.1 Vitrella brassicaformis | reverse complement strand
GGAGGGGGTGTGGGGGGTGTGGGGCGGGGGAGTGAGCGAAGTCACCCACCTCGTTGACTTGTCTTGCGATACCGAAGTCGCCGACCTTGATATTGCCGTCGCTCGTGAGGAAGATGTTGGACCTGCAGACGGCAGAGAGAGAGAGAGAGGGGAGAGGGCGTCATATGTGGTATGGTATTACGGCTTGAGGTCGCCATGAATGATGTGCTTGCTGTGGATCTCACGCAACGCCAGAGACAGCTGAACCAACCTACGCTCACGCACACACACACACACAAACACACGACCGGCGGTCGTCTCTCTCCCCCCTCTCTCTCTCGTCGTCTCCTACGCACTGACGCACTCACCATTTGAGTATCTGCTCTTCGCTGAACCGGTCCCCCTGTGCCACAGCCGCCTCGATGACCGAGAACAAGTCCCCTCCCTCATAGTACTCCATGACAATAACGAAGCTGTGGCTGCTCGGGTGGTAGAAGCTCTCCCGAATGGTTGCGATATAGGGGTGCGCCGCCAGCCGCCCCATGACCTCGGCCTCGAACATGGTCATCTGAATGGCCGACGGGGAGAGGTCGGAGAGGTCGGTCTGCTTGAGGATCCACAGCTTGTCGGCGTCCTCTTCTTGGGAGGGGTACAGCTCCTGCACCAGATGGATGGAGCCGAACTGGCCCCGACCGAGATATTGCAGGTGCCGGTACCCGTTGTCTGCACACGTGGAAGGAGAGGGGCGCATGTCGCGAGGGCTCTCTGTGTGTGTGTGTTCTTGTGTGGGCGAACCTGAGAAGTCCAGGGGGTCATTTCTGGGAAGCAGGGGGATGATCGGGGCAAGTGTCTGCAACCGTTTTGGCGGAGTACCCATTCTCCAAGGCTCAGTGCTTCGAATTCCCCGGAAAACGGACGGTTCAAAGTGTTTCGTACGCTTTGTAAACACGAGAATTTCAAAACCCTTCCCCCTTTTTTCTTGTCCCCCATCAGTGTTTCGATGCTGCGTGTGTTGACCGTGTTTGCCAGCGCCCTGGCGCTTGCAGGGGCCGGGCCGACAGAACTCTGCTTTGTCGACAAGTAAGCTGAGGCCGGCCCTGAGATGAGCTGAGAATGCCGGGATGATGTGTACGCGTGTGTGTGTGGTGGTGCAGCAACTGCGCTGACCCTCAGGCATCGTGCAAGTTCTACCTGGAGGCGCAGGGCGAGCAGTTCGGCCTGTGCGAGTCGGAGGGACACCGGCTGCAGCCAGAGGATGGATGGGCGCACGAGGCCTTGGGCCACATGGCCTCGTTCCTTCACAAGCTGCCCAGGGACCTTATGGACGTCGTGGTCGACCATGCTAAGACTACGTCAGACGTCTTCGGGTACATAGCGAGCCTCTGCCTCGATGACGAGCAGTGCGACAGTGGCTACTACTGCAAGCCGCTGCTGCCCGAGTTCCCCATGGGAACGTGTCGGGAGGGCACCCGACCTGCCGATCAGAAGAAGCCCGTGACTGTGGACAATCTCGAGCTGCCGGGGAACATCATTGTGTTGCCCAAGCTGCCAATCGACGAGGATCCTCTGGATTACAAGGACGGGGGCAAGAATGTGACGGACACCATCGACCTGCCTGACGACAAAGACGACGGGAATGGCGGTGGGGGTATTGCTGTCCTTGACAAGGTGCGAGAGACCTCGGAGTGTGGGCGAGGAGTGCATTCGGTTTCTCCCTCCCTCTCCCTTCTCCTCTCCCTCTCTGTGTGTAGATCGTGGCTGACATGACGGACCTGGTGGAGGACATCAAGGGCGCGGTGGATGATCTCGACGTGCTCGCAAAGATCGACCGCATCCTTGAAGACCTCAAAGACCTCGTGCACTTGGACGTAGACGAGGTACGGTGGGCACTCAGGCAGACAGACAGACAGACAGAAAGGAATGTCGCCACGGATGGCGTGTGTCTGTGTGCTGCAGGTGTATGATCTGATCAAGGACCTGATCGACCTCGACAAGGACATCACTACCGTACGCACGCAACCACCAGCCAACCCAGCCGCCCCACCAAACAACTTGCTGCATGCCCATCTGCTGTCTGTCTGTCTGTCTGTCTTGTTTGTGTGAACATGTACACCATCACTGTGTCAGGTGGACATCGTCGATAAGGTCTACGACTATCTCGACGGCAAAGGCCCCACAGGTCAGCCCCACCAACCCCCGACCGGCCCACACCCATGGATGTCTTTCTGGCCGCCCTTTGTGCATGCAGATGTGATTGACGTGGCCAAAAACATCACAGAAGACATCCTCGACGACATCACCGACCTCGACAAGCTCGTCCCAAAGGACCCCACCAAACCACCTACAGACACCAAACCGACAGCCACCCCCAAGCCGACAGAGACCCCCAAGCCGACAGAGACCCCCAAGCCGACAGAGACCCCCAAGCCGACAGCCACACCCAAGCCGACAGACGTGCCTGACTGTGACGGTACACAGGATGCACAACCACACGCACACACACACCCGCACACGTGGATAACGATTCTGCATGATCCCCTGTGCTATGCTGTGCTGTGCCCTGCCTTCCGTCGTGGTAGGCGTCAAGCCGGTCCTAAGTGCCTTCCAGCTGGTGGTGCTGGTCGACGAGCCCAATAAACACAACTGCCTCCTCAAGCCGGCTTTCGAAGACCTCGGGAAGGAGCCGCCCGAGCTGCTCAGCAACAACTCCGCCACCACGGTGCCTGCCGAGGTCGGCACGTCGTTCTCCTTCATCGTCATACCGGAGATATGCGTCTTTAAGGTCGAATTCCTTCTGTTTGACATGAAAGGTACGCCTGTCTCCACTTTTCTAGAGAGGGAATTTCCCTCTCCCTGTCTCTCTCCCTCCCTCTCTCTGTGCACGTGTGTGTGTATGTGCGACAGGCGAGCAGATAGTTTATGACTCGCTGCGCCACCCTGCCGACATCGAGGTCAAGGAGCCCTTCTCGGCGTTCGGCAACAAGATCTTCGGCGAATGCAGAAAAGACGTCCCCGACTACTTCGAGCCCTTCGCCATCCCGCTGCTTGGGACCCACCAGAAGGACGGCATGTACACTCTCAAGGCCACGCCCATCAACGGGGAGGGAGAGAAGGAAGTGAAGGGCGAACCCCTCTATCTCTCCTGTATGCCAGTCACAGACGAAGCGATCGCATCGTTGTGTGTTGATGGAATGGTGAATGTGTGTGTGTGTGCAGTCACCGTGCCACGACGCCACCCGGACAACGGGCGCTACCCAGGCAATGGCGCCTGGCGTCGGCTGATGAGCTTTCTGCAGTGAGAGGGAGAGGGAGGTGCGTGGGCTTGTTGTCAGTCACTCCTCGTTCATTCCACCCATTTGCTGTAGGCCGCGCGACCACGTGCATCTGTTGCCATGACGGGCGAGTCCAGGCCTGGCAGCACCAGACCACACCAGCAGTCAACGAACGATCTCTCTCCCTTTTCCTTCCCCTTTTTTATTCGTCTCGTCGTCTGTCTCATACAGTGCTTCATTTGCGTGCTCCATGTTCCTTCCTTGCTGCATTCATTCATGTGTGGGCCAGGCGGATGGGTCAACGGGCCAGCCAGCCAGCCAGCAGATATTTACTCATTTATAATATAGGCAGACATGCTTGAGGGGGCAAAAGTGTGTGTGTGTGTGTGAGAGAGCGGGGTGGGAGAGAACAGGTGTCAGTAGGAGGCCGCCCTGCAGGCCTGCATCCGCCCTTCTGGCAAAGAGGCAGACAGGCGTCAGTAGCTCCCACACCTGACTGACACGAACAGATTACTTACATGAGGTGGACATTCATCCGTCCAGCAGAGAGAGAGAGACACACAGACAGACGACACATACACTCACTCCTTCATGGCTTCCCACTTTTTAGTGAGCTCCTTCTCGTTTGTGTTTTTCCGTGGCGATGAGAGCAGAGCGGTGTGATGCGACTGCTGGCCGTCGTGCCGCCTTCGTCTTTTGCTTTGTGTGAGCGAGGGCGTGGGTCACGTGCAGTCTGTTTGGGCATTTGTGTGCCGTTTGTGCGTGTGTGTGTGCGTCCTGCGTGAGTGCGTGTGTGAGTGCCCGTCTCAGTTTCCGTCAAAGGCGCGGAAATTTATAACTCCTTACAGACTTGGATAAGGCAAAGAGAGAGAGAGAGACGGAGTGCACTCATTTCATTGGTGCGGTGACTGATTGCTGGCCCTCCTTGATGGAGGTCGTGGGCAGGCTCACACACACACACTTACACACACCCATCCAGGTGTGTGTGTGTGCGTGTGTGGTTCTGTTTAATAACTAACTGCGTCCCTTGGTGGCCAGCGACACGTGTGTGCTGGTGGGTTGCCTGATTGCAGCACACACGTGTTAGTATTTCTGTCTGGTGACGATTGTCATCGCACGACGGACGAATGCATGACGGATGTTATAAGCGTCGTCTTTCTTTCTCTTTCTCTCGGTCTCTTTGTGTGCGTGTATGTGTGTGTGCGTGTCTCGTTTTATACAGATGGATGTGTCGGCCTTGTACGATCGTACAAGACCATTTCTGACCATTTCCGCTTTCATTTGAGACTTCGTTCGAGACAGACATTTACCACCACACACGTCCACCACACGAATAACGGGCCACAAGGACATCAACAGAGCCCAAAACCCATAACAACTGTAATCAAAACAAGACACGAAGGTCCCTCGTCGCATCAGTCACACCCACCCATGCATCGAAGCATCGAACCATCACACCACCCTCCCCCCGTCCCTTCGCCTTCGCCTCGACCGTGGTGGCGACAAGCCAAACGGCTCGCCGCTGCACCACCTGTACGGCTTCCCTGTGGCCTTCTTGCCGCCACGCACACCCTCCCCGCCTCCATCAGCACCAACACCACCACCACCATGGCCCAAAGCCAGCATGGTCGCCTTGGTGGCCTCTTCGCGCGACCACACGTGGTGCAGCCTGGGAGTGGCAATTCCTGCCTTGACGGGGTCGGGGCACTGCATGCCCATTATCACCTTCTGCAAGGGACGAGATCTGAACTCCACACACACACACACAGACACACAGCAGGGTAAATGCGTGTGCGTGTGGGTGGGGTGGGTGTGTGGGTGTGAGTGGTGCACGTGTGCACACCTGTACAGGACGCCGCAGTTGAAGCACTCGAGCACATAGCCGCTCAGCAGGTACGTGAGGGCATTCCATGAGTCCCACTGAGACTTGGGACCTACGCAGAAACACGACGACAACATTACAGACAAAAACCTTCCTCTACCTCTCTGTGTGCGCCGCGCCCCGCCCACTCAACCAACGGACCCTGCTGTGGTGAGAGCAATATCTCCTCGCCCCTGTTCTCAAGGCACTGGCGGCAGTACAGCTGTCGGTTGCCCAGTACAACGGAGTACCGACACGGGGCGGACGCGTCGGCTGGCTCGTGTGGCTTGCCCAAGTGGTTCATGCTCAGCGCGCAGTGGACGTTGCAGGCCTTGCAGACACCCCCGCAGCGGAATATATCGTCCGGGAAGATCGCACGCACCTAAGGAGAAAGCACAGGAAGTGTGGAGAGTCCATGCCACAATTTCCCGTCTCACCAGTTTCCTTTTGCCGCCTTCGGTCCGACAGTCTGCCTCGGCTTGAGCGTTGAACTTGATGGTGAGCCATTCGATGATGGCATACACCACGGAGATCGGCTGGGCGCGGCGGAGGGTGGCGTCGTGCCTGAGGTACAGCCGCGTCCTGTCGATAATGGGGCCGAAGTCGGTGGGGCCGTCTTTGCTGCACACACCGACGTACTCAACGCCACTGACACAGAGAGAGAGCACACACATTTGGTGGTTTGGGGGGTCGAGAGAGTTCGTGTTCCCATGCGTGTGTTGCGTTGTGTGCACCTGAATGCCTCGAAGACAGGGGCGTCCTGGCAGCCCTCAATGCCGTGTCGATAAAGCCCTTTGAACACATCTGAACCAACCAACCAACCAACGCACACACCAATCCCGCACACACAAACAGCCGCACAGCTGCTGTCACGCATACCGAAAAAGACGATGCTATCGAGCACCGAAACATTGGATAAAGGTTTTGCAGCCGCCGCCTTGTCCCCCTCCTCGCCTTGCTTCTCAACACCTGCACTCGCCGCGCCCGCCGCATCGCCAGGAATCGAGGGGTCCGCCGCTTCGGTGGCCACAAACAGGAACTCCGACGTCCGAGGCCAATCGAGTGGCCGTTTCCTGTGGTCAGTCGCTCTGGCAGCCGAGCCACCATTGACAGCGAAGCTGCGGGCCTTGAGCCGTCGGTCGCCCCTCTTGGGTGATCCCGGCTTGGCTGCGGTGTTGTCTGGCTGTGTGTCTTCCCGCAGTGGCTGGGTGAAGCGCGTTTCGTGGAAGATGATAACAGCGGCGCCGAGAGACTGGGTGGGCATCCCCTGGGCCTCGCTCACACGCCGCAGCTCATCGGCGAAATGGGTGTTGTAGGCGACGGAAGCCTCGTTCAGAAACTCAAACACATCTGCATGTACCAGAACGATCCGCTCACACAAATGAATATGGACATTCTCTCAATTTTCCTGCCGCTCCTGCGTACCTGTTGTAAGCCTCTCGCCCCACTTCCTGTAGATGATGACATCGCTGATGGCCAACACTTTCAGCAGCATCCTTGTGCGGGCGTGAGCCTTGTCAGTCACCCCCAGCATCCCCTCTGTATCGAGCACCAGGACGCTCTCACATCCCTCCGGTGCCCCATCCCACAGCGACGCCCAAACGCCGGTCGTTGCTGCAGCAGTGAGAGGTCGGATGATGAGATACAGACGGGCGCACACCCTTGTGTGTGTCCTTGACCGTACCTGCCATTTGGTTGCTTGACGTGACGAAGACCTCCTCTCCGCTGTAGAACATCTCATTGAGTGTGTGGCTCTTGCCCTCGCCCGTGTTCCCGAAGATGCTGCAACATACGTCCACAGATCAATCCTTCTCATGCCTTTCTCGTGCTTGTTTCTCGCCGCACTGCATACCTACCTCACGACCTTCACTTTGAGGTCCTTCGCGCACCCCAGCCGGCGGCATAGATCATCCACTCCGTCGACAGCGAGGTGCTCCGCTGAGTCGATGAGCATGAAGCTCTCATGCAGGACGGGCGGGGCAGCAGTCATGGCATCAGAGCAGGGCGCGGCGGCCTCTCGAGACGCTGAAAAGCGGCCGAACAACGATTCCATCCTCCTTTTACGATCGCGAGACCCCCATCCGCCCCCCGATCTGAGACTCCACCACACCCGCCATCTGTCCTTTCCTTGCAATGGGCGTTCTTTCAGCCGCTCCCGACACCGGAAACGCTTGCTATCATGGGTCTTCCTATCTCCGATGTCGCGTGCCGCCCTGCTTGTGTCTGTCATTCTGTTACTTGGGCTGTGGCTCCAATACCCATCTTCACATACTTAAAGCGAGTTCCCTTTTAAAGCGAGTTCACATCTGTCCACCTTTTCTCTCTTTTATTGTTGGGCTGGGGGAGAGAGAAGGGTTCGGTCGGTCGGGGCTGGGTGGCATTAACGCTCGCAGTGGTTGTTGTGTTCAGACACCTGACTAGTGACTAGAATAATCGGACCTTCTGAATCCTAGAGACCGACAATTTATGTCCGGGAAGCAAAGCACGTCAGTCAGTCAGTCATCACAGCTGCACAGGGCATACACACCTACACACACCGTCAGCATCAACACGAACACGCGCAACAGAGAGACACGGCTCATTCAGATGTAAAATGTAGGCAGCCATTCTACATACAGATGAAAGCGAAGCCCACGCATTGTGTGTCTGCCTCTTTGCTGTCTCTCCTCTCTCGGTCAGTCCTCTCCCTTTCTCGGCCCCCCAGCACACAGTACACACACACTTACTTGCAAGTGTGTTGGGCGCATGACACATGCATCCTACCCACATGTATGTCCGAAAAGCAAAGCAGTCAGTCATCACAGCTGCAGCAATTGCAGCTGCACACACACACGCACCGTCATCACCGTCCCATCATGATCACCCCTGATAAGAGGAACAACCAACGAATCAACAAACGTCTATCAGACAGTGAGTGCTTCTGGTCTCAATTACCCTGATTGGCATATTGCGCCCGCCGTTCTCCCTAAAGCGCAACTCAGGCCGTATCTCCCCCAACATGGTCTGCCATGCAGACACACACAATTCATTTTTCGCCAGCTGTGTGTGTGCCCAATGCATACCTGGATTCCTGGTCTCGAGGAGGGGGCAGACGTGTGTGTCTGCGGGGCACGGCGTGTGTGTCTGGAGGGCATGGAGACCTCTGTGTGGCGCGGCGGGCTATAGCGCTCGAAAGCAGGGCGAATCTGTGGGCGGCGCCTCTGAAGCACACACAGACACAGAGTTGCCGTGGTGTGTACGTGTGTGTGTGTTGGATAGAGACAGAGGGACGGATTTGTGTGTGGATGTATGTCTGTTAGTTTGTGTGTGCGCCCGCCTCGCTCGTCTCATGATCCACCCACTTGGTCGAGGTTCGCTTGGCGCTCGTCCAGCTGGCGGTCTTTGTCACTCTCGACGGCCTCCAAACCCGACTTGAGCTGAACCAACACACACACAGACACAGACACACAGAATCCATCCAGCCATCCATGTCTCTCCAGAGCAAGCAGTGCACCCACCGTCCCACCCACCGGCCCACACACCCACCGTCCCAATTCCCTCAGTGACCCCCTCCCTGCACCATTCCAACTCACCTTGCTCAACTCCGTCCTGTACTCCTGGCTCATCCTCGTCAACTCGTTGCGGAGGCGCCCATTCTCAGCCGAGTACTGCTCACAAACCACACACACACAGATGGTAAGAGACACGGCTCGTTCCATATAAAATGTAAGCAGCGATTTTTGAGAGTGTCCTCTTTTGGCAAGTCGTCTGCAAAAGGCCCTCAGCCTGACCGAGGCACAGACAGAGACAAAAGCGGCAGGGAGAGAGGGATTTGTGTGTGTGTGGATGTATGTCTGTTAGTTTGTGGGTGTGTGTGCCCGCCTCGCTCGTCTCATGATCCACTCACCTGGTCAATGTTGGCTTGGCGTTGGTCCTGCTGACGGTCCTTGTCACGTCGGAATCCTCGAGACTCGACTGTAGCTGAACCAACACACACACAGACAGAGACACTCACAGACGTCATCAATCAGTGCACCCACCGCCCATCCATTCACCACATCCCTCCCTCCCTCCCTGCACCATTCCAACTCACCTTGGCGACTTCGCTACCGTGATCCTCGGCCGACTTGCCCAACTCGGCCCGCAGTCTCTCCACCTGAGCAGAGTGCTGCTCACACACACACACATATACACACACACACACATGGTTTGGTGCGCTGCATGCGTACGTGTCTGTGTTTGTGTGGGGGTGTTTCTCTGACCTCTCCGTTGGTCGCCTCGGCCTGCCGAAGTCGATCCTGGGTCGTCTGCAGAACACCTTCAACCTGACCGACCGACAGACACAAAGACAGAGGGAGGGAGAGATGTGCGTGTGTGTGTGTGTGATGGCCTCGCTGACCAACCAGGACAACTCACTCACCTGTGCCACTTCCGACGCCTTTTCTCGCGCCACATGGCGATCTGGATCTGAAGCTGCTCACACACACACATATACAGTACATACAGGCACACACGCAGCACGTGGGTGTCTGTCTGTCTGTCAGTTTGTTGGTGTGTGCAATGCGCCTGGCTCGTCTCATGATATGTCCAGATAAACCCACCTCGTCGATCTGGGCTTGGCGCTTGTCCACCTGGCCGTCCTTGAGACTTCGTAACTGCTCCAGACTTGACTTTAGCTGAATGAACCAACACACACACAGACACAGACACTCACAGACGTCATCAATCAGTGCACCCACAACACCGCCCATTCATTCATTATGTACCTTTCTCCCTCCCTCCCTCCCTCCCTCCCTGCACCATTCCAACTCACCTTGGCGACTTCGCTACCGTGCTCCTCCGTCGACTTGCTCAACTCACTACGCAGCCTCTCAATCTCAGCAGAGTACTGCTCACACACACACACACACAGGTGGCTTGGTGTGCTGCGTGCGTGCGTGCGTGTCTGTGTGTTGGCGTTTCCCTGACTGACCGTTTCTTGTCGTCCTCGGCCTGTCGAAGCTGCTCACGGGTCGTCGTCAAGAGACCTTCAACCTGACGACACGCACACAGACCGACCGACCGACCGACCGACAGACACAAAGAGAGAGAGAGGGAGGGGGGGAGGGAGGGAGGGAGGGAGGGACAGAGGGATTTGTGTGTGTGTGGATGTATGTCTGTGAGTGTATGGGTGTGTGCGCCCGCCTCGCTCGTCTCATGATCCACCCACTTGGTCGATGTCCGATTTGCGTTGCTCCAGCTGACGGTCCTTGTCCCGTCTAACCTCCTCGACCGTAGACTGCACCTTAGCCAACACACACACACAGACGCAGGCATGAAATGCCGTCGACAATCAGTGCATCCATCCATCTCTCTCTCTCCAGACCAATCAGTGCAGTGCAGTGCACCCACTGCCCATTCCCTCACTGACCCCTCCCTCCCTGCACCATTCCAGCTCACCTGGCCCATCGCGGTGCTGTGCTCCTCGGCTGACTTGGCCAACGCATTACGCAGCCTCTCAATCTTGGCACCGTACTGCTCACACACACACACACGTGTGCGCACATCTTGACTTTTTTCTTCATCGACTTACACAACGTAGAGTCCGGTCCATCATCGCTATCACATGGTGTTCTGTCAGACATCCAGGCAGGGAGCAGTTCAAGGGCACGACAATGCATGTTGTGTGGTCTGTGCGGTAGATCTCACGGTTGGAGATGGTTTCGATAAGGCGGCGGCGCTTCGTGTGCCACCTGAACGACGCCTCTTCCTCCTCGTCTTCGTCGCCTTGGCCGAAGCCGCAGCCGCAGCATATACCCCTGAATGGCAGGAAACAACACACGCAGGGTGGGCGCGGGATCTCTCCCGGATGCCTGTGCGGCCTTTGAAAGACTGCGCCTAGGATGTCCTGCTCCTGGACGTCGACTCGGCTGCAGCCGGGACGAGAGGGGTTGAGGTTCATCCTTTCAGCTGCTCTGCGGGGTTTCAATTTTTCTCTGCCGTCTCGGCCAATTCTCGGCCCCCCTCGAGCGCCGGACATTCCGCCACTTGTACGACTATTTGTCGTCCCTCGGTGACCAGGTGCTGCAGCAGCCTCGGCAGACTGACGAGAGCGAAAGCAAGAGGCCCAACTGTGCTACCCCTCCCTTTTCCGGGTTCCCAAGAACGTACCATTTGCAATGAAGGACGTATCTCTTCCCAAGGGGACGTATCTCTTCCCGGACAGTGAGAAATGAGGAGAGCTGGCGCGGAGAATTAAAAACCGTCTCGAGACGGCGAGAATCCGAATTCTCGCCGAGATTCTCGGTCGGTTCATTTCTCCATTCTTTTGCCTTCCCTTGGAGATCTCTCGCGATCACATCTTCACATAGTCAAAGCGAGTTCACCAGTGGCCGAAAAATCCTGCAGACATACCTGTCTGTCTGTCTGTCTGTCTGTCGACCATCGCACCAGTCAGAATGCAATTCTGCTGGAACGATCCCCCTCACTCACAAAGCAACGCACACTCAAGCAGAGGCGCGCAGGCCGCCTACAGGCATATGTCCGTGCCGGCAAAAAGTCGGCCTTGCTCCCATGAGCCAGCCATCCACTACACGAAATTACGTGAGTGACACGAAGAACCAACAAGGAAATAAAACACACCCATCCTGGGCCATCCATCCATCCGTCGACGATGGCATTCACTCACTACGTGTGGACGGCAGCAGCAGCAGCTGGGGTCCCGTTGGTCATCGGCTGCCCTTTCTGTGTCTGGTCCGCTGCGGCCGATGTGGCCGACGCCTTCTTGGCGTCGTCGAATTCCTTGGACTGGAGGTGCACACCCAGCATAGCGCGGCCCGACGCATCCGCGTTGGCACTGCCGACCACACACACAGACAGACACAGACACACACCGACACACATGGACCAATGGCCTGTGTGCTATGATGTGCCGGTGCTTGCAGTGCAGTGCAGTGCATCCGATGACGTACCTGAAAGACTGGTCCCACAGGATGGCTGCGGGCGTGGAGCAGGCGATAGAGGGGCCCCCGGGCACCTGGTGGATGGATGGATGGATGGGCTCTTGTGCGTGTGTGTAAGACCACGTGTCCTCCGCCTACCGTTTGTGTGGCGCTGTGCTGCGGGAAGAAGGAGTGGAATATCTGCCGAAACAGATACGCCTCCTGAGGGCACACACACACACACACACACATCCATCCATCCATCCATCGATGTGTAAGCCATGTGTGCAGGCAGGCCCGTGGCAAGGTAGGTACCTAGGTACCTTTGTCTGTGGTGTGTTATACGGGAACTGGAACCTGGCCCCCTGGAACTGGTGGTCGCTGATCTGCTTCTCCGCATAGTCCTTCAAACCGTCAATCCAGCTGTATCCAACGCCATCTACACACCAATAAGACACACACACACAGCCGACCAATGCACTCAGTCCACGTCGACCTATCATAGATTTGCTTGGTGCATATCCCGACCTGAGAACTGTTCCTTTTGCCTCCAGAGAATGTCGTCTGGGAGGTAGTTGCCCTCCGCGAATGCGGCGCGGATGGGCCACTTCTCGATACGCTTGCCCGGCACGCACATTTTCTCCTGCGGATCGAAATGCATCGCCACCTCCAGAAACTCCTGTCGATAATCACACGAACAGAGGGAGAGAGAGAGGGGCGCCCACCTGTCAGTCAGGAATGTCTGTGTGTGTGTGTGTGTGGATGTGTGTGTGTGAGTGCTCGCCTTGTCGAGGAAGGGTACTCTCGCCTCGAGCCCCCACGCCTGCGTGCTCTTGTTGGCGCGGAGCAAGTCGTACATGTGCAACAACTTCAGCTTCCTCTGCGTCTCCTGTAACCACACATCGACATTCTCAGGTGCCCCCCGGGCCCCCCCCCCCCGACCATCCATCTGGGTATGCACTCACTCGGTGCAGCTCCTCTCTGTTGGGCGCCTTGTGGAAGTAGAGGTAGCCGCCAAACACCTCGTCAGCTCCTTCACCTGCACGACGCACACACAAAGCACATCTATCTGTGGGATGGGAGTGCGTGTGGGTGGGTGCGATTGCGATTGCGAGGGTGTTTGTCAGCTCAGTGAGCTGACCTGAGAGGACCATCTTGACGCCCATTGATTTGATCTTCCTGGCCAGGAAGTACATGGGCGTGGAGGCGCGAATGGTCGTCACGTCATAGGTCTCCAGGTGATATATCACGTCCTGCACTCACACCACACACACGATGGACAGTTGCCCTGTTTGTTGCGCCTCAATTCTGGCACGGCAAGTGCATCACCTTGAGTGAGTCGAGCCCCTCCTGCAGCTCGAAGGTGAACCCATGATGAACAGTGCCCAGGAAATCTACACCACACACGACTCACTCCTGCCCCCCTGACGGACACCTGACGTCATTCACTCACCAGCCACTTTTTGAGCGGCAGCGAGGTCAGGCGAGTCCGGCAAGCCGATGGAGAAGGAGTGCAGTCTTGGGAACCATGCCTTGGACTGGTACTCCTTCGAACTCGCCTGCTGCGCACGCTGGCGGTCCAGGATCCTGCTGGCGATGGACGCGACAAGGGACGAGTCGAGCCCGCCAGACAGCAGCACGCCAAAGGGCACGTCAGACTGACACACTCACACACACTCATATGCAGGCAGGTGGTCAGACAGCACGGGCATTTGTTTGTCGCAGCGAAGTCACCATGAGTCTCTTCTCGACTGCCTTTTCGAGTGCGTCTTTGAGCTTGTCGAGGTCGAGCGGGGCAGTGGGGATGGGCGAGTCCTCAGGAAACCATGAGGGATGGTACCACCTGGGAACACACACACACACACACACAGAGAGAGAGAGAGAGAGGCAGGCCATCACGGGTGGGACGGTCGGTGCTTACTCGGTCGCTCACCGTTTGAACCCCCCCAGCTTTGACGAGTAGATGTGCCCGGGGGGGAAGACCTCGAAATGGTTGCACGCATCCCACATCACTGCACACCCACACCCACACGTACAGAGCTGTCTGTCACGTACCGACCGACCATCGGTCCACCGACCCACCCACCTTTCATCTCCGAGCCGAACATGACAGATCCGTCGGGTCCATGGCCGATGTAGAGGGGGCAGATGCCCAGCGGGTCCCTCGCCGCCATGAACTCTCCCGTGGCCGCGTCGCTCACAATGAAGGCGAACATGCCATCCAGCTTGGCCACGAACGACTCCTGAGTAGCAGCACAGCAACACAATAGACCATACACACAGTCTCTGTTGTGCAGAGGGGCAGCAGCAACGGGAAGATTGTGTTGAGCTGAGCGTACCCCGAATCTCTTGTAGAGATGTGCGATGGGCTCGCAATCCGACTGGGTGCGAAAGTGGCTGACGGTCTCTTCGTCGAGCTCCTTCCTGAGCTCCATGTGGTTGTAGATCTCGCCGTTCACAGACACACATACTGCAGGACCAACACACACCCACAGCAGCACACGCATCAGGACCAGACGGACGTCTACGGCTGTGAGGTGATTGATGTCTGATCTTATCTATCTGGGTGACTGACTCTTCCTCACTCACCTTTGCCGGTGACGTCGAAGAGCGGCTGTTTGCCCGAGAACGGGTCCACGATGGACAGCCGCTCGTGGCAGATGGCATTCAGCGTCCCGTTCTTCCCAGACTGCACGTGAATCCCACTCCTGCACAACACACACACGGAGTGTGACTGACGGTGCTGTGTGATTGATTGATCTGTGTGTTGCTTGCTGTGCGTTGACTGCACCAGTCAGGCCCTCTGTGCCGGATCCTGCCGCAGCAAAGCAGATGGATACACAGGCAGGTGAGATCTCTGTCCGTGGAGGAAATGTGTGCTTCATCTGGTCTTGCCTCACTCACCTCTTGGAGAGTTCCAGTGCCCTGGCCCGCAGAGTCGATTCGTCCATGGTGGACATCAATATTGCGAAGATCCCGCACATCCTCGCCGCGTGTATCTGACCGCCTCTCCCTGTTTGTGAGCTAAGCTCGCGAGACTGCGAGCATCAAAACTGGCGGCAGCTTTTCTTCTCCCCACGCCACAGTGATATAGGAGCCTCGAGATCTTCTTCTCGTTGTCTCCTCTCTGAAATCGGCTGCGATGAGGAGTTCGGCCGTGGATTTCGGCACCTTTGATGAAGACGGCAGTGATGATCCGATGATAAAGCAGATACGGCGCTCCACCATTGCACACACAATCAAGGAGGCCAGGGCGTACGCATCACTCGCCAAGGCGAGTCAGGCTCTTATATGACCCTTACAATTGGCCCTCATGGGTGTCACTTTGTTCACTTTGTTCTTTTGTGTTGTGCAGCCCTCGCGCCCCTATACGCCGCTTGTGGACAGGTAAGAGAGACACACAGACCGGAATAAGGTCCAAATGCATGTATATCTGTGGTTGGTACGTTCAGGTCTCTGTTCCAGCCGTCTCTCGACATGGGGCTGGGGGATGGGCCCCGGCCCAGCTCCAGCTACTCGTTGCACCACCTCAACATGCTCAAGGAGACTTTCGCCGAATCCAGAAGGGGCTCGGGGTCCGCAACCACCCTCGGAAGCATCCCCGAGGCAAGCCGACACAGAACACGGCTTTCTTGTTCGTTGCCGCGGCCATTTTTGTTGTCGTGTAGGCGGTACCTGAGTTTCCTCCCGCTTTGTCGTCCGGTGATGGCGTCGACATCCTTACACTCGACGACGAGAACGAGTTCATCACGGAGACACACAGGAGACACTCGGTGGGAGGGATCGGGGTCGGAGGGCCGAGACGCGACAGCATGGCCAAGAGCATTGTCACGGAAGAGCCCCTCCCAAGACCACGGTCGCGGACCGGCTCGCTAACTGAACACGTGGGACAGGCTTTCCCTGTTGCGGGCAGTGACTTGATGACACGTGCATCATAGCATGGTGGTTTTTCCTTTCCGCAGGGATTTCTGGAGTCCACAGAGTCACACACGGGCCACACAAGGCGGCGAGAAAAGAAACACTCCAAGCGGTCATCAGCAGCTCCCCCTGCCAGCGAGGCGAGCTCACCTCCTCAGGTGACGCCCGTGCCCCCGAGTGAGCCGAGAGGTGCAAGGCCTGACAGCAGGCGACAGTCTCGGTCCTCGAGACAGGTCGTGGCGGACGAATGGGACGAGCAGTTTGACGTCGTCATGGGTGAGAGAGCTCGGCAGCTTCAGCATGCTGGGAAGGGAAGCACACTGTGTTGTTGTTCTGTCAGAGAAGCTGCATCAGCTAGTGGTGTCGGAGCCCCCACAGCTGTGCAGGTGAGTGCGGGGGGTGAAAGAGAATGCCGCCTCTATATTGTGTACGCTTCCCGCAGTGAGGAGCTGACAGGCGAGATGAGCGAGAGGCTCTGGGACCTCGTGAAAGACCTCAAATCAGGTAGGCCGGAGGAGGCAGGCAGGTAGGCAGCCAGACAGACAGACAGACAGCAAAGGGGAAACGTTTGACACATACATGTCTGTCTCAGGGTGCGGCAGCCCCCATAGGTGCGGCGGTCAGGCTGAGCAGCTGCTCAGAGCTGTCATGGGTCTTCTCGACCTCAAGCACGAAAAGGTCGACATACTGACACACACATGTACCCATGATCGATTCTGTGGACATATGCAAAACTTCGATCAGGGCATGTTTCGGTTGTGCCGCTGCGCTTTGGAGCTTCTCCTGATGGAAGAGTGAGTGCCTGGGCCACCACAAACCGAGGCCAAACAATGCTTGCTGCATCTGGCTTCTCATTCAGAGCCCGCGACGCCATCGGCGGTCGTGGTCTCGAGGCCGGCTTGATCAACACAGTCAAAGTTCTATTGAAGCTCAGTAAAGGTGAGAGGGAGAGAGATGGGAACAAGTGAAGAGGGAGGAGCAATGCCGCATAACGGCACGTCTCGTCTTGCAGACGACAAGAATGACGCCCGTTTCCGTGACGAGGACATCTTTGCTCCTTTGCTGGCCATCCTATCCCGCCATTCTCCTGCCGCCATGGTCGGTAGACCAGGCCACACACAGCAGTCACATGCCATTGTGCACCTATTGATGACATTGTTCAGGCGGGCAACGACGAGGGCACGATGCTGCCTCCTCCTTCTCTGTCAAGTGATGGCGATCACGAGCTGCGTGTGTTTGTGGCGGGTGTCCTCAAGAATGTCACCTCACACGATGCTGCGAACCAGGCTGCCATGGTGCAGCAGGGAGGTACGACTTCTTGCCACAGGGAGGCAATGCATCTCCCCACTTTGCTTGGTTGTCCCTCTGGCATGCAGCCATCAAGACCTTTGCGGACCTCCTCAAGAAGACCCACTTTGCGGGGAGTGCGAGGGAGGCGCAGCTCTTGATCCAAATTACTGGCACGCTGAGGAATCTCGCCGTCTCGTCAAAGCACCACAAACAGGTATGTGAGCAACTAACTGCCACAGTGACAACACACAAATCGTGTGTGTGTGTGTCAGTTTGTGATGCACGACGTGCTTGCGGCGCTGACGGGCCTCATGCCGTTGTTCCAGACCTCGCCCGAGCTGCTGCTCAACATCTCCAGGCTGCTCAGCAAGCTCTCGCTCACAAACACGTGCTGCGAGATCCTCTCGCAGAACGACGCACACGTCAAACAAACCGCCAAGTGAGTGAGCAGCTGAATAACCGCGACATCTTTTCGTCGGTGTCTCCGTGTCCTGTGTGTGAAAGGTGTCTGGGCAGCCACATGGATCACGGCCAGCTGGTGGTTCGCTTGTCCTTTGTGCTGGGCAACCTGACGGCCAAGAGCGATCGGGCGCGCATACAGCTCATGTTCGACTGCCAGGGGTCCGCACTGCTCGGGGCACTTCTCCACAGATATCTGCAGCTGGTACATGTGTGGCTGTGGGAGGCTGACACGCAGGCACTGGAAACGGGTCGTGCAAGACTGCTTCCAACCATGTGTGCAGGATCGGAAGATTCGTCTGATTGAGGGGCCGGAAGGGAAGGAAAAGCTCAGGGGAGCCGACAGAGAGTGAGTTAAGCACACGAGGAGACAGCCGTTTCGATGACAGCGTCTCCTTTCTGCAAACAACAGGGAGGTGGAGGATGTGTTGGTCAAGGTCATCAGGCTGCTGGCGAATGTGTGCATCAACACGTCTGTCGGCACCATGGCTGCGGCCACGTCAGCACTGGTCGAGCCCCTTCTAGAGGTCATGGGGTCCAAGAAGGTGCAGCAGCACGAGGAGCTGATCCTCAATGCCGTGGCCGCACTGACCAACCTTCTCTATTACGACTCGCCGTCGAACATCCTGTTTGAGAGCAACAACAAGCGACTGGTACTCCCTTCTCTCGCACAGAACCGCCATTTCATTTTCGTCTGGGTGTGTGCAGCTGTGCACTCTCTTCCGTCCTCTGCTATTGGACACGACCAATCCCGAGGCCTTGATGGAGACAGCCAGGGCGCTGGGCAACCTGTCGCGTCACCAGGACGTGCGACTGATGTTACAGGAGTCTCGCATCGACGAGGCCCTGGTGCTGCTGCTCGACCACACGTACAGAGACCTGGTCTACTACATCACAGGTGCGGCGATACCCACCACACACGACACACGACACACATGGGAGACAGACAGACAGACGTCCATGTGGTGGTCGATCATCAATCAGGTGTGCTGGTGAACCTAGCAGCTGACCATGACTGCTCGCAGCGGCTGCTGTCCACCGACTGTGCCGACGCCGACGGCATCGGGCTCATACCCAGGCTGGTCGAGCTCATACGAGACGCCGCCAGGGAACGAGACGCAGAGCTCGTGGGACTCGCATGCAAAGTCCTCACCAACCTCGCCCTCGATCGGCACCTGCAGTGGGATCCCAGCGACTTGGAAATCCTGCATGCCCAGCTCAGCTGCCTCGAGACCACGTTGAGGAACTGGGATAAGAGAGAGGGCGGTGACGGCGGTGACGACAATGGCGGATGGGTTCATGATGCCGAGTCCTTGGTGAAGACGTCATCGTCGAAGGACAATGTGGATGCGGCGAGCAAGGAGACGGCTTTGGCGCCTGTGGAGGCTTTGCTGACGCTTGTGCAGCAGTTGCGCCAGGCTGTGCCGGTGCCGACCTTTCCGTGCCCGGCCTCTGCCTGTGCACTGAAGTTCGGCGCCGAGAGTGAGCTGCTTGGGCATGTTGAAAGGGAACATCACGAGCTATTTTTGAAGGAAGAGGAGAACGAGGGCAACGAGGGAGACACTGATGACCAGCCTCGGCCACAGCAAAAGCAGGAAGAAGAGGAAGAATCGATGGAAGGCTCGTGATATTTTTTCTGAGTCGGCCCTCAGGCTGTGGGGGGTGAGGGGCTTTCGCATTGGCGTGGCAAATTTGTGTCGTGGGTGCGCGGATCCATGCCCCCCATGGATGTGTGTGGTGTCGGTGTCGATATGAGTGAAGACCGACTGTCTGTCTGTCAAGTGTTGTACACCATAACCTAATGACACAAGCATTGACACTGACAAATACATACGAAGAAGTGTCACATGGACTACACACACACTGACTGAATCTCACATAAGGACACGACACACCCATCCTTGTGCACGACGCACATGGATGAGTGGACGGATGGATGGATGGATGGATGGGCGTGTGTTGTTTCCCTGTTCGTTCGTATGTAATTTCGTGTATGGGTGCTTGTGGAAGAACTGCGAGTGGTTTGCATGCCTCTCCTTGCACGTGTGTGGTCCTCCAGCAAAATTGCATTCTGACTGGTGCGAAGGTTGATAGACAGGCGTGCGTGATTTTTCGGCCGCTCGTGATTTCTCTCGGTGATCTTCCTTCATCTCTCTCTGATGTGAGAAGTAAAGCCATACAGTCTGCATGCACAGGAACTACCGTGTCAAATGTGCGTCATGCCTATGTCGCATGATCAGACGGCCACAGAGAGAGTTCTTGGCAGTTGGTCAAAAAGTGCCTACTGCCCCCAAACACAGCATCACCGTAGGCAGATACACAATGTCACTCACTGCTCCCTCCGCCCAGCAACACAAGACGTCCACGGGAAACACGACACTCACTCACGTGGAAGTAGATTGAAGTATGCTCTGATGAAATTTGCAGCCCTCTGCCTGAAGGTCTGCTCGCCAAAATACACGCCGACACTCTGCTCAGACCCCCTGCAGACGGACACGCACATTCGCACAGACAGGCATACCCACAACCTATCTCCGGGCCTTCTGTCCTCTTGCAGGTGCACCTGCTGCATGTGGTTGGCTCCTTCATGCCTTTGTAGAGGTACCACGAGGCCGGGTACGTGAAGGGCTTGTGGCAGCGGTCGCACTTGACCTTCTTGGGTACCTCCTGGCGTAGCCGGTCCTCGCACCTGGGGCAGTAGACGTCACGGCCCTTCTCTCGGAACGACAGGTAACGCGATCCGTTGACCTGCGACACACACAGAGACCGACACACGGATGACCAGTGAGTGCATCGCACTCGCCTCCCCTCTCCCTCATTTGCCATGCTCACGTCGAATATCGACCCGCACAGCTCACACGAGATCTGCAGCTCGACCTGCTTGGCGCTCCCCTCGAGGCTGAGGTCCTTCGGTAGAGGCACGAAGAAAAGTCTTGAATGTGCGCAAAAACTGCTCAACCGCCGTGGGGTTGGGGTGGTCCAGCCCGAGGCGCACACAGACCTCGTTGCACGTGTGGGATGCGAAGAACTTGCCCATGCCCTCCTCGCCCAGGTTGCCGAGGCCATAACAATTCATGTCCTGAAGACACCACACAGCGACAGGTGTGCCATTGAGGCGTCCAGCTCTCTGGCCTGACCTTTGAATGGATCTGTGGGTCGATGTAGATGTTGTTGACGCCCTGAATGTCCACCACCTAAACGTCACAGGAAAATTCGGGACACATTCAGGCCTCCCTCCCTCCCTCCCTCCGTTTTGCCCTTGATGCTCACCATTAGCTCGCCCCCCGTAAAGTGCCAGGTCCAGTGGGAGAAGGCCTGCGCCAGCTGGCTCTGCGCCAGCTGTCCCTGAGTCAGCTCGGACAAGCTGACCCACCCGTCATTGTTATTGTACTTCTGGTAGCGCCCCTCCATGAAGGGCTCGACGGTCACCCAACGCTCGCTCTCGCCGCGAGACGGCAACTCATACACAGCTGACACATACCACATGAAAGACGTGTCAGTCATGTGTGCCGTGTGTGTTGGTGATTGACTTACAGACGTCGATGAAGTCGATCATGCGTTTGACGCCCTTCTTGAGGAGCGCCTCGTTGAACACCTTCGCCAGTGCCTTGCTGATGGCCTGCGTCTCTATGTCGGCCAACACGTCCTTGCGCAGCTCCTCGCCACCACGGCAGGACTCTATCGGCAACTTGGCCACCTTAGAAAGAGACACATTACAAATGCGGCGTCCGTTTTCCCCATCCATCCCCTCTCTCTCCCTGCCCACCCTCTTGAGGTCCAGCATGCGCTCCTTCATGTAAAAGGCGTACCGCATCTCTCCCTTCGCAAACGGCCTCTCCTCGATGTGCAAATACGACTGCTGCTTTGTGACGATCATCTCAGGGAGGTTCCAGTTCTTCGTGCGCTCGAGCACCAGGTGGTAAGTATAGCGATGAGCCTCTTCCTGCTCACACACAAATACACACACATAGCCGTGTCGGATTTTCTCTCTGTCATCACCTTGGACGTAAATGAGTCCCACGCCGGAGCACTGGTGTCAAGCGACAAGGTCCGCGTGATTAAAGGCGTATCCTCGGCAATGGAAGCCAACCAGCCTACCAGCCACAGGGAGAGGATGTCCCCTCCCTCTCCGTCCTTCTCGATCGCACTTACCGCTGGTTGGGCCCATGAACATGGAGCTGTGATTGCGGCGAGTTCTTGTGGCCATCGACATGCGCTTGACAGACGAAGAAACGCTCTCAGACACCTGAAGGGTCAGATGGAAAGTCGGAGACATTCAGTCTGTTCAGCCCCTGATGCACTCACCGATCGCACGATGAAGCTCTTGAAGCCGCTGGTGTCTCCGCCGAGGTTCTCGACGCGGACCTGGTGCAACGTGGCCGGGTCGTCGTAGGCAGCGCGCATGATATCGATCATTCTATCGGTGGATCTGTTGATCTTGATGAAGCAGTAGTCGAGACCCATCATGCGGAAACCACGCATCAGATGCTCGATGCGAAGGCCGTATGGATCGCCACCAGGGTGACTAATGCAGACAGACATAAGAGGACCAGAAGGACGTGTATGCATCGTTGTGTAGCCTGCTCACCTGTCGTTGAGACCATAATGGTATTTCAACCCGTGCGGCGGGGCGTCGCCAACGTGGATGACGACTCGCGTCATGGCCTCCCACGCCATATCACCCACAGCCTTGAGAGCGCCCGCCACATCCTCGGGTTCACCGCCGCCGCCCGTGGCACTCTGGCGGCAGATCATGTTCTTGACGGCGAGGACATCCTCGGTCAGCGGCGCGATGGCCAGCCGGCCAGCCCCGTCGCAGAAGTCGCGATAGCCGACGAAACCCACACGGAAGCGCATATGGGGATAGGACAACTGAGGACAAACACAGAGAGGTGCTTGGGGACGCACAGGTGAGGTGTCGGGTAGCGAGAAGCGCACCTGCAGGTCGGTGATGATGGAGTTGAGTGTGAGTTGGGCCTGAGAGATCCAGCCGCTCATTGACCCCGTGCAGTCCATCATGGTCACTAGATCCACCGAAGTCGACTTGTCCACGACCTCCGCCACGACACGCTGAATGAAACAAACGGATAGTCGGTCCACACAAAGGAGTACGAATGAAGTCGACGTGGTGACTCATTGCTTTGGTGTGTCCTGACCTTCATTCGTTCGGCAGCATCATTTCGGTTTCGTTCCTTGGTCACCGTCTCGACGGACATCAGCTTCTCCTGCAAACAACAAACTCATCACCTCTCTGTGGCTGACTCGGACGCGACGACACACCATCTTCGTTGTCGCACGGGCTGCCGAGCTGCTTGCGCTGTCGTCACGACGATGGACGCGCGTCTTCGGCAGTTCCAGGCCAAGCGAGTCGACAGTCGATAACGCGGCAGCAGGGCCACCATTCTGGTCAGCATCGTCCTCTTCAGAAGCGCCCCTTCGTTTCACGGAGCTGACAACCGAGTCAGCGAGGTCAAGATGAGTGTGCTCCGATGACGCCGCCTGAAGAACCGTTGCAGAGAGCGATATCTTTCTATTTGTCCATCCTATCTTCAACTGACCAGAGACGGCGGACCCTCTCTATGGCTGCGTTCGTCGCTCCTCTGGATCTTTGCGGGCGACCTCTCGTTTGTCAATCTGCTCGTGGACGGCACCATCTGAAGACAAATGTGGCGAGATCGCGAAATAAGATGCTAGCCAACAAGATGAGCTCGCTAGCGTAGCCTGGCTTACGCTCACGGTGTTGACGCGCGAGTGCCCAGACTGCTGGTCCACCGCGTCTTCGTCTGCTGCAGAGCTGGTGGTCTGCAGCCAACCAGGTAGCAAAGAAACTGCTCAGTGGCAATCTTCTCGGGTTATTGAGTGCGTTCACCCGTCGGCTGAGGCCGACTTGCCCGATGAATCCATCCGCCGTAGCTGACTCGTCAAGCGCCTGACCCTGCAGCGCATCACAGAGAGGCCTCATTCTCCCATCGCAATTCCGTTAAATGGTGGTACGCTCTTACCTGTTGGTATCGTATCTTGAACCTCTTGATCCAGGAGTCGCTGGCCGAGAAGTCACCGATTCCCAGCCGAGCGGCGACCTCCATGGCCTTGGTCCTGATGGCCTTGGGGGGGACATTGGCGTGGTCATCATGGCCGGCCATCCATTCGCGCATCTCGTCCTCAATCGGCAGGTACTTCGGTTCCCTGCTGCGTTTCTTGGTCGGGTCGATCACCTGGGTGCCGGCCTCCTTCTGCCTTTTGACAGCAGCGTACCACTGCTTGAACCTCCCGTGAGTGATTCCCTTTTCCTTCTCAAACTGCGGCATGCTGATAGTGTCGCCGTCCTTCTTCCGCCTCTCGAATTCATTCACGAGTTGCAGCCGCTCGCCAATTGTGACCTCCCCTGCCCTCTTGGACACCTGAACGCAAACATGCAGAGCGTCAGCACATGCTCACAGAACATCTGTATTCGTAAGAGTGTTTCACCTGAGAGGACTGTGAGGTCCTTGCTCTTGCTTCACGATTGGATGGCGGGAGGGACTCCGCACGATGCCGTGACGATTCGGCCGGCTCCATATGGGAGAAGGGCAGGGGGAAGGGCGGCAAGCCATTGCAGGGGTAAGGATACTGAACGCACACACAGGCGGCCACCCACATGATACCAGACAGGAACGAGTGCACCTCGTCCGATCATGTGCACCTGTTCTGGATGCTCGCCATTGGTGCAGTCATCCAACGACTCGGCGACTGGAACACCGACGCTGATACCGGGCTGACCCACAAAAGCCGCACCAATGGCACTGGTGTGAGCGGCTGAGGGGGAGGCAGCCCAATCACCGACCTGCGAAACGACAAGTACGCCAAATTGCTCAGTACTCGTTTCATTGAAGCGAGTACCTGGCGCACAGCTTCCGCTGATCCTCCGAGTCATCATGGAAAAATCCCTGTGGTATAATCTCATCGACAGATCCACTCATCAGAGATCGGGAGCGACTAGCTTCTGTCTGCGTGGGGGAGGGAGGGGAGGGTTTGCGGGACTGGGGTGTGCTGATGGGGCGGGGATTGATCCCTCCTCCCCTTGAGCCTGTTTGACTCTGCGTGCTGATGGGACTGTATTTGTATGAGTATCACGGACACACAGACGAGTGTTACGGTTAATGACAGTTTCCCCCCGAGATCGGGAGCTCGCAAACTGCGAATGGTGGTTGGTTGGCTACGGTAACGGGCCCTGGGATGGAGGGGAAGAATCAAATCGAGAAACAGCCGCGACAGAGAACACACGAGGTGACGCACGCAGACATCGAAAAACCTGTAAGATCGACGGTACGATGATCGGATGCTCAGTTTATTTCTCTGGCCAGCAAACTCGCCACTTAATATGCCAGACTGTCTCCTCGCTCCACCTCAGTGTGATATGCATTGCAGTGTGACACTGTGCTGTGTCCATTGCAGTTCACGCTCCTTCAATGTCACACCACAAACCACAAGGTCGCCACACATTGAACACACACCTGCCCAGCTGCCTATGCCCTCTTGTGCTTTCTCCTCTTCTCCCGGTCCAGTGCAATCTGCACCTCCACCGGCCGGTGGGGGATGCTCAGGGCTATGAGCACCTGCATGCATATCATGAAGTGCTCAAGGACTATCGCCAGCAGCACACGCCCACACGGCCCGATGGGCTCGCGCCGCCCCACAATGACGAGGGATGAAGGCAGGAAGTGGTCGGGAAGGAACACCAGCAGCAGGAAGATGTTGATCGAGCCAGCCACGAAGGATATCGCCGAGAAGACCTTCACCCACACCTCCATTGTGTCCACTGACGGCATCGGGCGCTGAGGGGAGGAGACAGAAGGAAGGAGACATTTGGCACTGGTCGTTCATCTCACCTTTGTGAGTCTGGATGTCTTGAATATGTCGAGATGGAACTCGACCACCGTGTTCAGAAAGGCGAACAGCGCCGTCAAAGGGAGAAACGGCCCAAAGGCCAGCAGAAGAAAATACTGGGTCGTTATCTCTGATGAAATGTGCACACACGATGCCATCCATCCGTCCCTGTACGCATCACCTTATGTCTCTCGCGCACCGCACCTGCATACTCGCCGAAGAGATCGTGTTCGTCCATCCCCAGCTGGCCCTTAGGTGTGTCCAGCATCGCCGGCAGCACAGACGGCCGGTCTTTCTTGATGAAAGTGACGCTCTTTCGCATGAGGCCAGCGCGCCTCTCCTGCATGAACACCTCTTCCAAGGTGGGGATGCTGTCAATAAGCCCCTGGAGCTGCTCCCCCAGCGACGTGGCAAGGAAAATTCCCCAGAGCCTCTCGGCGAAGGGCACATAGGCCAGAAAGCAGCGTGAGACGGCCGTGATGGCACGATTGACGGCCGTGAGTGGAGCCGAGAGTGTTTTGACGAGGCTGTAGAGGATGGGAGCGATGAGGATCTTGAAGAGACCGTTGAACAAGGGTATGCCGACCTCTGTTGAGTTTTGGATCATCTGCTCAGGAAGAGTGGAAAAGAGGAAATGCGACAAATGTATACCCGCGGCAGGCATCATCTGCCCACCTGTCTCATGCTGAAGTCAAGAGTGACCTCGAGACACAGTTGCACCAAATCCTGCAGATGGACACGAGACAAGGGATGCATGAATGGATGATAAGCGTGTCTCATTTCAGTGCCTGTTGCCAGAAGCAGATGAAGAGCAACAGAAGGAAGTTCTCAAAGAACTGGAACAACATCAGCTTCATTATCAGAGCGTTCTCCCGTGCGCTTGGCGTATAGTGCATCTCAGCCCGGTTCAGAGCAACGGCCACCTGCTTGCCCCTACACACACAAACACACACACGGTACCAGAGAGAAATCAGGCCCCAAGGATTTGTCTGGACTCGACTCACTTTCCATCGAGCACGATCTTGCATCCGGTGAAGAGGAGGCCCGGCACCTGTGCGGCCACCACTCGTGGCAGCTGCAGGTCTCTTTCGAACCACTCCTGCAGCATGTCGCGTGTGGTCAGCAGCACCCACAGCACCACCACACTGAACACCAGAAAGAGAACCAGCGGCGCAAGGCACAGCAGCCGTCGCAACACTTCATTGCCTACATTCAAGGGGATAAGAGAGAACAGACGACGTGTCTGTCTGTCTGTCTGTCTGTTGGCCGGCATATTTGACCAGTATTTATGTCTGTGGCAGGGGCGCAGTCGGCCATGTCTTGGACGTCACCAGCATTTCTGCATGCAGCAGCCAAGCGGACCAACGTGGCAGCCAGCCAGCCAACTAATTCGCAGCCCTATCCCCTCTGTGACGCTGACTCACTTTTGTGCATCGTCATACCGCCACAGATCCCACGACACCTTCATTTTCTCGAGACGACGCTGCCTTCACAACACACACACACACACACACACAAAAAGACACAGGCAGGCACGCACCATTGCGAGACAGCCCTGCGCATTGTGTGTGCCCGCCTCACCATCCCGCTTCGATGAACAGCGTCGACCACAAGGACAGAACGACCCACATCACAATTGCACCGACCTTCACTCAGAGACACACACATGCCACATGCGGCCGCCTCCCGTATGATGCCCGCACACACACTCGCTCACCTGATTGCAGTAGCCCAGTGTCTGCGCCAAGAATATGCCGGTGCCCGCCAGTGCAGGCACGGCCAACCACCGGGTGTAGCACTGCATGAAGGCAAAATACACTCCAAGTTTCTCGCCAAAGTAGGAGGCCAGCCGCCGCAGCAACGCATCGCTGCCACCCAACACCAGGAGAGACGCTAAGAGAGAGGACACTCAACGTGACTTCCTTGTGTGGGTGTTTGCGGGATTCTTTCTGACCTATCCACTGCTCTTCGACCTCTGCGCGCCATCGGGGACAGTGCAAAGGCGTGATCTACTGCCAGAACCGACAAACCGCACAGGACCACAACAATGAAAATGGCGCTTTGAATGCTCCTCCCTCCTCGGCTGACCTCCTCGATGAAGCCCCCCTTCACACACTCCTGCAGCAGCGACGGATGCACATCGTCCACACTGTTTCCGGCATTCTTGGTCTGGTTCAGCGCCTTCCACTCCGCCGATGGCGGCAGCTGCACACTCCGCAGCAGAGCCCAAATCAGTCTCAGCCGCTCTGCGGGTGTGAAGCCCCTCCGCTTCATCAGCACTGCCGTGAGCTGCTCATTCGATTTCTTACAGTACTCGAACAGCACGTCGTCCGAAGCGTCCAGCACAAACGCGCGGCTGCCCCACGGTGCGCCGACAAGCTCCTCCACAAGCACGTCTTTCCTCCTGAGGCAGCGGAGGAAAGGCTCGACGAGGGCCGAGAGCTTGTCGTGGCTGGTCTTGAGGACGCAGCAGAGGACGTCGTGAGCCGGCACATAGTCATCGTACTGCAGCGACGGCGAAGGAGAGCTGCTGCTCATGCGGGGCTGCTCAAGGGGACTGTCACAGTACGTCAAACTGGGATCTTTGCTCGCCGACATCATTTTTGAGGTATTCCGTGCCTTGATATGGGGGCATCTGGGAAATTCTGTCAGCTAAGCTCGCAGTTGGCGCGCAGTCTTTTCTCGACGATCTGGAGGGGAAAGCTGTATCACACAGCATTCTCACGCTTGGCCATCGATCATGTGTGATTCGGCAGAGGACTGCGCCCTTCCTGACGGGCAACGCCGAAAACTGCAAGGTGGCATCCCACGAAACACGTCATTTGTCCCTCCCTCACTCCTTTTGTCCCTCCCTCACATGGTTTCTCTCGCAGGTGGCTCCCTGCTGCAGCCCATATCCGTCGATGAGCCTCCCACATCCCTCTTCCCCCGCTTCACACGGGTCACAGAGGGCGAGGGCTTCTACCAGCCTCCGTTCAACACCACTCTGCTGCCCCCCATCCCGACCAACAAGTTCTGGACCCCCCTGCTCTTCAGCCAGGCCCCCGTGTACGCCCTGCCCTTCGCAGTCACGCTCGAGGAGGATGCCGACACGGACAGCTGGCTCGTCAAGGTGAAGCGGCCGACGGGGAAGACTTTGGGCGCGGGGCGATTTGAGGGGCAGCCGGGGATGGACGATCGCATTCAGTACTACCTCAATGACTTCGCCACTCGAGACATGACTCTGGGTGGGTCGACAAGACAGCTTTCGCTGCGTGTCAATGATTGACTGCTCTTTGTCTGTCTGTTGCAGGCACAGTAGACCAGCTGGTGAACTACTCAGTGACCAGCGAAACGCTGCTGGGCGCCAAAGTGCAGCTGACCGATGGCTTTCGGACGCACATGGAGGTGCCCCTCGTGCAGGGCATGGCGTACGTCACAGCCAAGTACACCAACACCATCCCCCGCATTGCCACACAGCACGCCATCCTCAACGTCAACCAGACGGGAAACGTCGCACAGATTGAGCTGAACAATGGGCAAGAATGGCGCGCGTATATCCTGGCCAACGACGGGACACCCGATTTCGGATTCCAGTTTGAGCAAGATCTGCTCGCCAACGGCCGACGCCGGCTGCGGGCTGCTCAGCCCTTCACGGGGGTCATCCGACTGGCCCTGATCACCAGCCCAGAGGAGCGACAGATATTCGACGCGCATGCAGGTGCGTACACATGTGGAAGGCGAGAGTGCCTTCCGGGCAAGTCTTGGGTGTCATGTCTAGGTGTGTGGCCCACCGGTGGCGACATAAAGGTGTCTGCTGCCAGCAATGGCGAGGAGTACTCATTTGAGTGGCAGGTCGAAGGCAGGAGTGGCATGCAGCTGTTGCATCTGTGCCTGCCGCACCACCTCGAGACTTTCACTAACAGCGTGCAGACCACCACCATAACAGCAACCTCCCAGACCAAAGGTCCGAAAACGACGCTATCAGACGGCCAAGGCTGCATTCCGTGTCCCACCTCAGGTCTGATGAAAGGGGTTGTGGGCAACACCTGGACCTTCAGAGAAGGGCCTTTGGAGGACCTTCCCTTCATGTTTCCCTCTGACACCATACTGCCCCCGCGAATGGAGGAGATCCGCGCCATCCTCACACAGGAGATCGACGCATTCAACGTCGACACGGAGACGCAGAAGGGCAGCTGGTACTTCTCGGGCAAAGGCATGCAGAAACTGAGTTACCTCTGCTTGGTGGCTAATGAGCTCATGGGCAGGTGAGACAGAGGAGAGATGACGCCTTCGCGAATTTCCCCCTTGCTTGTCTGTTTCTTCGTTTGTATGTTTGTTTGTGTGCTCAGTTCTCAGCTGCTGACGACGTGTGTGAACAAGCTGAAGCAGGCCTTCACATGCATCATTGACAGGACCTGCAGCTCACCCACACCGCCGCAGTAAGGGAGGGCCCGGCTCTGTGGCATTGTGCGTGTGTGCGTGTGTATGTGTGCGTGTCCCATACACACATAGGCTCGTGTATGACCTGTCGTGGGGCGGCATCGTCAGCGAGGCGGGCAGAGCGACCGCGGCAGACAACGCCAACCAGCCAATCCTAATGCTGCTGCAAGACTTCGGCAACCCTGCCTACAATGACCACCACTAGTGCGTCAGCCACACACGTCAGCGAACACCTACGTAGGCCATGCTGTTTGTGTCTCTGTCTCCCTTGCTGTGCAGCCATTTCGGGTACTACATTGTTGCTGCGGCCGCCCTGGCGTCGCTGGATCCCTCTTGGCTGGATGCGGGCAACAACAAGGTGTTCGTGCAGACGATGTTGCGGGATGTGGTCAACCCCTCGAGAGCCGACACGTGGTTCCCCATGTTTCGCGCACTGGACTGGTACAGCGGGCACTCGTGGTCACGCGGCATACTCTACTCTATCGACGGCAAGGACCAGGTGAATCTCTTGCCTTGGATGTTGCTTGGTGCGTGCTCACACAAATGTCTGTGTGTATATATGGGTGTGTGTAGGAGAGCGTTTCCGAAGAGGTGAATTTCTACTTTGCCATGCACGTGTGGGGGCGGGTGACGGGCAACACGGAGATGCAGTCGCTGGGACGGCTCATCCTCAACGTCATCTCGTGAGCTGCACAGAGCATGCAGCCACTCCACTCATTAGCACGTATGTCACTCTGTTTCTGTCCCACACATGACAGGCGTGCGCACAAGAACTACTTCCTTCTGCGCGACGGCAACCAGAACCACCCTGAGCAGTCCATTCCAAACAAGGTCCACATCCGGCCACACAACACACGACAGGCTGGTCAGTCAGTCAACGCTTCTTGTCCGACAGGTGTCCGGTATTTTGTTCGAGAACAAAGTCGACTACGCCACTTGGTTCGGTGACAACACTGAGTACATTCACGGCATACAGGTGAGCGAAGCACCTGTCGAGACACACACCACACCCGGGAGACACATGAGCAAACATGATTTGTGCACCAGATGCTGCCGGTGACACCTGCTCTGCTGCTGTCGCGGTCTGAGCAATTCTGCAGAGAGGTACGGGCAAGACACGTTGCAACAGGTGCCCGGCCACACTTGAAGATGCTTCTTCCTCCCGCAGGAGTGGGAGAGCGTTTTGCAGTACATCCCGCTGATGGCGCCCGCTGAGACGCTCTCGCAGACTAACTCGTGGAAGAGCCTCCTCCTCACCGGCAATCTTGCCCTCGTTGACCAGTCAGCCAGCCAATCAGTGCACCCCTTGTGTCTCTGAGACATGAAGCAGAATGGTCTCATTCATGATTGCGTGGATGTGTGTGTGAGCATGCAGGGATAGTGCGTACGACCAGTACGCGGCTCCGTCGATGGCGCTCAACGACGGCATCACCCGTGCGTACGGCCTCTACTGGATTGCTTCCTACAGACGTCAGTCAGTCAACAGCCATCCCACAAGCTTGGCGAGCACACACATTTGCTTGGTTGTCTGTCGATGTGCCTATGTGTCTCAGCGCTGCCCACTCAGCCTCCTGTCGTCCCCACCACGGCCTCGCCAGACACCCCAAAGACCACAGACGTCCCCGTGACAACTGCAGACCTCTCTGACACCACCGACACAATCACTCCTCAGCCCGCAAGCGGCCTTCCACCTGTCTTGCCCACCACCGAAGCACCGATTTCCGGCAGCACTGCCCCATCTTCTGAGACCACCGCTGGACCGACACAGCCGGTTGAGACACAGGCACCCACTGTGCCGCCAATGGGCACGACGCAGCCGCCTCCCGAGGAGGGCACAACGGTGCCTGTGTCCACACCTGACCTGACTCCCATCGACCCGCAGCAGGACCAAATCAGCGCCTTCCAGGACATGTGCTCCCAGAGAGGCGGCACGTATTCGCCAGCCTACCATATCTGCTGCGACGCCGTCTGCCCCAGCTGCTCGGATGAGTCCTGCCCGGCCGCCTATGACTCAGCACACGACACCCGTGTGTATGCGTGCTGCCCCAAAAGCATCCGCCACTTCGGCACCAAGTGCACGTCCAGCAGCTCCGCCCCGTGCATCCTCTCTGCCATGCTCCTCAGCGGCTCACAGAAGGAGTCAGGCGTCGCTGAGCCCTGGATGTGGGCCACGCCGCTGACCTTCGTGCTGGTGATGATCGCCGGAGCGGTCGCCCTCTGGCTGGGTCTTTGCTACCGCAACAGACAGCGAGTGGCGCAGGAAGAGGCCCGCCGCTCGGCCTACAAAAAGGAGAGTGGCGCAGACAACAGGTAGAGTCGAGCAGAGACAGACAGAAAGCAAGTCAGCAAATGTCTCCTGTGTGCACACATGCCTCTTCATCAGCACGGTTATCGGCAAGTCCGCAGACAAGTCCGGCCGTCTTTTCGAGGACGAGGAGACCGGACCTCGCCGGCGATCGACCAGAGGCACCAACACAGCGCCGTCCCGCAGCAAGACGACGGGAGTCTCAGTGACGCCCCCGAAGAGCGTCCTGAAGAGCAGCAAGAAAGGCAACACAAAAAATGCATGCACCGCCCCTTGTCTACGCTGCCCTGTGTATGTGTTTGCACAGTTGTCGCCCCGACCTTCGACCAGCTGTTCGATCCTCCTCGGCGTCCACGGCGATCGCTGTCGTCACATGAGGCGCCCATCGGGAAGGAGATCTCGCGGCAGAAGGCCACCGTGCATCGTGCCCAGACAGTCGGTAAGCGAGAAACGATCCGCACATCTGCCACCGGGGAAAAATCAAGGAGACATGCTGGGACAAGGGGCACAATCGGCTCGTACTTACCATTCTGTTTGTGGGTTGTTTTCAGACGTTGAGCTCGGTGGCGGCGGGCCATTTGAATAGTGGATATCGATGGAAACAGAGCTGATCTTTCGATGGATACATGTAAGAGCGTCTATTCGTTCCAGCGCACAGAATAGAACACTGTGTGCCTTGCTTGCACGCCTTGCTTGCACGCCTTGCTTACCCGCCTTGCTTACACGCACTACACCCATTGTGCGCCAGAAACTCTCTGTTTCCCTATGAGTGAATGTCCCAATAGTGAGCTAACACAAACCAAGAAAGTGCACCCTAATACTTCTCTTGCAAGGCATCAAGAAAGTCAAAAGACCAAAATACCATAGGCACAATAACAACAGCATGGCGCAGCACAGAATACCGCAGCATACATACACTTAGCTAGGTCAGAAGTAGGGCATGCCCGATCGTTGCTTGATGTAGTACTCATCATACTCTACGGCCTTCTTAGCCGACGGCTTCTGCTGCTTTCCTATTGTCCTACTGGCGTTCCTATCCACTGTTGGTATGATCATGGGACTCTCGTCGCTCAGCTCGCTGTCCTCATCGTGTGGCACACCGGCCTCCTTGCTGCGGACAACCCGACTCACAAATGGGTCGGCTGCGCCGGCCGCGGCAGGGAGCCTCAGGCGAGTCCGCTCCTCCTTGTGCGCTTCCAATGGCCACGCCTCGCTCTCAGCCATGTCCTGCTGAATGAGACGTGCAAGAGTGTCCTTATCAGCAAGAGTGTCCCTGCATGTCCTCTCCTTGTCTTACCGTTTTGTTGTCGGGTGCTCGTTTTTTGAGTTTTGTGATGTCTGGGTGTGTGAAGGCGATGAGTGCCGGCCATGCCATGAGCAGGAAGTCGCATATCCAGGTTTTCTTGCTGATCAAAAGCACTGCGGACACCCACAGGGTGCGCGCCGTGGGAGCCGTCACTATCCTGCCGGAGTAATACGACACACGCAGATATGACGCTCAAGAGTAAAGATGGGCTACCGACTCGGCTGGTTCACCTGTTGAAGAGAGCGAGAATCGCCGTCTGGGTCCACTTGAAAACCAGGGTATCGTCGTACTTCTACAAAAGGACAGGACGCATGTTGGTAGCCTGTCTCGATCAATCAAGATTGCCCCTACCAGTATGAAGAGCAGGATGAAGTATATGCAGAAGGCATCCCACAGGGAAACGACCGTGTACCCCAGAAGGTCCTTGATGCGCCAGTAGTGCAGCTTCAGAAAAAGAGGGGGGGTGAACAGGCGAGACATGAGACAATCAGGTGTGTTGCAGCTGTGTCCGTGTTGGTATTTACAATGAAGGTCTTCTCTGCTGGCGTCGACAGCTCCTCGACAATCCTCTTGGCGAAACAAAACTGATAATTTCATACACGGAGAGAAGGCGCAATCTGCCACACATCTGTGTAGTGCTCGAGTCTACCCTTAGGAAGAGGGGGATAGGTACGGCCAGCACGACGCCCCACAACGAGCTGAAGAGCACGTGCCACGACGGCACGAAGGGATTGATCAAGGGGAAACACACCTCAGCTGATCGAGACACGTCAGCAATGGACGCATATTAAATGAATGTTCTCTGTGAGTGCTCAATAGCTCACGTGAAGGCCTCGATACGCACTCTGCGTTGAAGAAGAGCGAAGTGAAGAAGAGTTCGGTAACAATCGAGCTGAACTCGATCAGGTATCGCTGGCACCTGCAGCGCACAGGAAAAGCGTGACACGAGCCACTCACAGCCCATAGCTGACCTCGAGATCAATGGATTGTATGGGAATACTTTTGGAACTGCTCAATTTTGGATTACACGATTGTAGAGCCAAGCGGAATGAAAATGTTGTGCATCGTGTAATCCGCCTTGTGCTTACATGGATGCTCCCTGATGGCGACCGTCCATATAAGGCGACTGCTGGGCCACTCGTGATACTGCAGCCTCTTCGCGAGTACCAAATTCTGTGATTGTGTCGACAAACACCGAGGATCGAGAGGGGTCGTGCTCAGATGCAGAGCTGCATACCTGAGTGCGCTTGTTCTGTTTGCTGACGAGTGCGCGGAGGTTGGTGGCCTCCCATGTGTAGACGATCGTCTGATTCTGGTAATCCTCAAACCGCATCAGCCCATCTTGCAGCTTAGCACAGCACCCGCGCGAAGAGGGCTTCTCTGGCTCCTTCGTGTCGACTTTCTCCCGGACCTCTTCAGGAATGTCCGCCACGACGGCCGACAATGTCGACTCATGGAAGACGTCGTCACATAGAATGGACACGGGGGCCTCTTCGAACTGTGTCTCCGCCTCAGCAATGTTCTCCAGAGTGCTCTGGTGCTGCAGCGCCTCGTGCTCAGCGACCTGGATCGCTTGCTGGGCTGTCTGGAAGGATGTCGCAATAGCAGAGTCGTGGTGCTCGCCAGCCGATCTGTCGAATGACGAGCCGTCCTTGCGCCTCCGGAGCGGGCTCGAGGGGGATGACACAGCAAGGGACTCAGTCGCGTTGGCGCTGCCAGCCCGTCTCGGTGCTGGGGTCTTGTCGGCACTGAAAAAGTCATCGAAGCCCGCTACTCCCAGGCCTCCTGCAGCCGCATCTTCCTCTTCATTTGCAACTTCTGGCTGTCTGCTTGCGAGGCTGTCAGAGAAGCACGTAGACGGTCGCAGCGCGATCCGATGTTTGGGTTGGTTGTCGTCGAAGACGTCTATCATGATGACCGGCGATGTCTCATCGGCGCGTCGTCCTGAGAAGGACGAAGAACGTTTCAGCGGCGCCGCATGCCGATCGGGAATGTCGTCTGTGAAAAGCGCCTCCACGTTGACGTTGACCTTTTTGTCGAGGGCACCGCCTTCGCCCAGCAATGCTCTCCTCTTTTTGCGCCGCTTCACGGACAGAGACGCGCGCGAGACCGCCTGGATGTTGTTGCTGAAGGCTTTGCCGATCATGTCATGGGCGAAGTGGAAGCGTACGTAAGATCCATTTGAAAGCACGAGCTTGACTGATGGCAGGTTCGACACGTCCAGGCCGCCATCCTCGTCGCCGTCTGGTTCAGTGCCATCGACGGTCCTGATCTCAGTGATATCCGAGAGGAAGACCACGTACACCTTGTAGACGGCCTCCTGCTCATTTCTGGTCTGCTCGCTGCCAAGCTTGAGCCGGCCGAACAGGTTCTGGATGGGCCGCAGTTGCTTGGAGACGATACTGTCCGATGATGGCAGCATTTTGGTCTCAATCGACCTGAAGCTGGAAACCTCTCGGGGTAGGATATTTAGGGCGAGACCCTGATGGCTCATCCACAATGAGCACATGCCCAGGTGTGGCATGTAAGCGTCCAGGGCTGTGGATGGGATCGACAGTGGGCTCGTCTCAGCTTGATGGCGCAGGTCGTATGTCGCCGAAGCCCACTTCCCCAGTGCAGCACGCCTTGCAGCCGCAGCGTCACTTTTCTCATCCCCACTAGTGCTCCACTGAATGTCACGCCGCGCCCAGGTCGGTGTACTGGCAAGCAGAGACTTGACGGTCTTGGCGTCCATGAGTTCGGCCAGCTCAATCTCGACGACAACCATTGCCCCTCTATTGTCCCGGTGAATGCTGTCGTCTCGGTTCAAGGGCGAAGGAGCATCGTCCACTCCTTGCATGGGGTCGCTCGGATCCCAGTACCTAGAGAGGGGAAAAGAACACTGCTGCCAATTGCACTTTCCCTCAGCTGCTCATCTTACTCGCCCAGCTCGGCAACGAACGTCGACCTGCTGCGGTACAATATGCTTTGCGCCCTGTCCAGTCTTCTTGGTTCCTTTGTGCGATTGTCACTCAGGCCAATCAATAGCTGCACCAGCTTCTGGTTGGTGGCCTCGTCAACGGGTCGCACTCTGACGCTCTCCAGTGGCAGCATGTACCTCGGTCCTTCGTATTCGATAAGTGGGAGCAGCAGGCTTTCCGCACTGAAGCACACACATACAGGTGCAGCTCAATGTAAGTCATCGCCGTCACTCACAATTGACTCTGGGGATGAATGCAGAGCGCGCGGCCCTTGTCCGTCAACCAGAAAACATGTCTCGTATCTTCGAACAAATTGCTTGAGTCGGCTGAGATGGTGCCGGTCTGGATGGTGGCCTCAAATTGCAAATCATATCTGCGTCACCGACAGTTCAACGCTATGATATAGATGGTGACCATGTCCTTACTTCAATCAGAGACCTACCGCGGTAGAAACAGGGCCTCTCGCTTGACCCTCTTGAGGTACACGGGCATGGAGCCAAGTGGAGGCGAATAGTTCGCGGGCTGGTTGGGCGATGGCACAGCACCACGCAGCTCAATGTAGCGCGCAGCCAGCGCAACTTGGGCCGCCCTGTCACAAGTCGATCCAGTCGATCCACAAGAGGAGATGACTATCGGAATTCGGGGCTTCTTCTGAATTGGCACCCACCTCATTTTCTTGAAGGCCTGGTTCTTTTCCTGCGCGTCGAGAAGTGCGACGAACTGCAAGAGAGGGGAAGAATTTACAGAAGATCCAAAGCTTCTTTCTCCTCTTGCTTCTTCTGTATATACCATATACTTGCGCTGCATCATATACTTCTGCTGTCTCTTATAGATCCGCTTCAGCTTTCGTGTCCGGCTGCGGTGAACTGAAAAGCAAGAACAGTCGACAAGTCGATATGATGCCCGCTTCGTGTCCCTGACCGTCTGTCTCCAACAAAGTCGAGGCGATGTTTTCGTTCTTTTGCTGCTCAAACGCCTGCACCGCATGTGCGACCTGCATGGCCTGCGGCCGAAGCTTTACCTCTTTGTCAACCGATAACCCGAACAGGTGAAAGAATGGCCGCGCGACAAGGGGGATGGACCAGACTTCTTCGGTCTCCCTGGTGGTGCTTTTCAGGCTCTGGCGGGAGACGCTTGACACCCACGAGGAACGACGCCCCTCTGCGACACATACATACAATATGCAGGTCAACAGCGTGCTTGTCTCTGCTTGCGGCAGTCATGAGTAATCACCTGCTGCTTGCCCAGAGATGCTCATGCTGTCCAACATGTTCATGTCGTGTGCCATCGCAGCTCCATGCTGTGCCTCCTGCTGAATCTTCCGAGTCTCCCTGCCGCCACTTCGGGCCACCTGCAGGACAGGGATAACAACGGTAAGCACTTGTGTGTCCGCCTCATTTTCCGGATCAGAGGTACTACGTACGTGCCGCAAGGTGAGCAAGGACGCTCCAAGCCTCGCCTGTACATCTCGATATTCTTTCTGCTGAAGCCCTGAAAAGACAGCAGACGAAATTGCTCACTTCTAAGACATTCACGTTTTCGCATCTGACGATAGAATGGGACAAAGTCTCCGTTGTCATCAGCGGCGTCACGTTGCTGCAGCACGGCAGAAAAGCCCTTTTTGCCGGAGATCCGCCGGGACGTGATCGTGCTCCGCAATTCCGTCCCTGCGCCCTCCTGACGAAGCACAGCCATCGTGGGCTGCGCTTGTTCGATGAGTAAGTCGTGTATCTTACGTCTTTGTCCTTCTCCTCGCCCTCAGTTTCAGCTTCACGCACCTTATACCGGTCTCGTTTCCTCTTGGAGCGTTTGACGAGGAAGACCAGCCAACCGAAGCAGCAGAAGAAACGTACTCTCCTCAGAATCCCCGAGACATTGATAATTAGAGGCGCGACGAGGACAAGACCACCGAACCTGACAGAGCAAACGGACCATCACACGATGATAGCAGCGTCCGTCCTTCTCTCTTCGTCCTTACAGCCGGAAGGGTGGACACACCATACACATGAAGCCCATGTCCTTTCTCGGATCTGCCAGATATAGACAGACGAAAGCATCCGGAGTGAAGAGGCCAGGCGGATGCAGCGTGCATTGTGGTGGATGCTGGTGTACATCTGTCCTGGAAGAAGAGTCTTCGGCGCTTGTGCGGAGGCCGCCAATCGGTCCTGAAACGCGAAAACTAGTCCTGTCTGCCTCCCTAACCAGCATCACGGCCTACCTGTCTCTGTTAGCGAAGTGCAAGAAGGGGAGGAGGAGGACCAAGAAGAAGATGAAGTACTCGACCACCCTCACCGGCTTGTCGACGACGTCTTGCAGCAAGCTCACGGTTTGACGCACGGTGTAGATGTTGGTGTCGTCGAATCGCTTGCTTGCTGTTGTGGCCGCCGCCGTGAACGAAGATAGGTGATCGCACCCGCATAGAACATGTGTCTCGTTGCCTGCAAAGCAAGCGACCATTGCAGATGAGGGGTCAAGACAAGAGAGAGCCGATGTTGCCCTTTTGTGTCCCCTCACTGTCGAGTTTTCTGCATCCCTCAGGTGACCACTTTCTGTTGCGTGTGTCAAAGTACTCGCACAGCCACTCATGCACCAGTGCGATATAAGATTCTGTGATGTTGAAGCACAGCTTCGTCGGGTCATCCACACACGGCACGGAGCCCTCCGGCACTGGGGCAGCAAAAGACGAGACGGGCTCCTGCACATCAAGGTTCAGGTCAGGGGCGCCGGGCAGGTGAAGCTGAATTCGAAACAGAAAGGGATAGAGGGAGTAATACCGTCACGTGTGCATCCCGACACCCCGACCGCCGCGTGCACCTTGAAGACTTTCTTCGAGTCGGCAAAACCAAGATTCTCGACGATTGTAAGCTGGCGGAGCTGCCATTTCGAGTCGGGGCCTGACATCACTGAATCATGTGTTGACTCCTCGGCCTGCACTGGGGTCAACTCTCGCTGGTCAGTCTCACTGACGAGAAGTGGTGGCACCCTCACGAAGAACTGAATGAGAGGTTCGTCGCTGTCGCCAGTCTTGGTCACCTCCAGAGCCTCGTCGCAGCAGATGAGCTCGATTGTTGTAACATGCAGAGATTCGTCATCGAAGCTGCTGTTACCCTCGCCAGCAGTGGCGTACAGGAAGGGGTTGACAGGCCAGGTGAGGGAGTAGATAGATACGGGACACTCACACAGCGCGGAGCCCGATTGCAGTCGACGGACCCGACTGCCGTTAATCGACATAGCCGTTCCAAGAGAGGTGTTAAGGTTCCCCTGCAAGACGGACGAGTGAAAAAGACAATTTAAGGTCACCTATATTTTGCTGTCCGTCTGTGTCACTTACGTCTGCAAAGTGAATGCCGCGTCCCTGAAAGCCGGCCACCTTCTTAACTTTCAGGGTCAGATTGCTGGTGCTGACGACATCTTCATCCTCCTCCAGGGCCCTCTTGATGATGCTATTGGCCACGTTCCTGACAGCTCCCTGCATCGCGCCAGAGACATTTTCACTCGCTGCTTGGTCCGTCCTGAGGAGGGATGACATTGTCTCGAACATGTCGCGCCTCGCATTTTGCATGAGGTCTCCGTCCGTCTCGCTGTCGACCAGGCTCTTCACGTGCGCCTGCGCCTGACTCAACAAGGCTTGTGCCCTGAAGGATGTCAACCCGATTGCCGGACAATCGGTCGTTGTTGTGTTGTTCCACACTTACGCACTATTCATTTGGTCTGAGGAAAGAGTATGTGCTAGGGGAAGGTCTGCAAACAGCTCTCGCATACTCAGCGCGATGGCATTCAGATCCTCGGCAGACTGTGTGTTTGTGAGTACTGGCAAGCTCTGAGAAACACAGGAAGCATCTCATTTGCGGAAGACAAGTCTTGGCCTTAAGTCGCGTACAAATATGTTCACGATGGCATCCAAGGCGCTGGTGACCTCGTCCTGGCTTGTTCCGTAGGCCGTGTGGGCGACGGAATATGCGGCGACAGTCGCTGTACCCATTATTTGAGTCACGTCCGCGCTTCGCGAAGCAATCTGGACAGCGAATAGCACCACGAAGAGACGACAGTTGCCTGAATGGTATGCATGTGCACTGTATTGTCACCTGTGCGATGGCTTGTAGACCGTCACTGACTGCCGACCCTGTGGGGGTCACTCCAACGGTCACTGAAGGGCAGACGAGTCCGCTCGTAGCGGTGCCTACATCCGGCTCATGCGTGAGGCACTGGAAGCCGTAGGTGTCTCGCACAACACCATACACTCGCCAATCTCCCACGGGCAGCACAACCTCACACCTGAGCCCGCCTTCGAGAGAAGTCCTGAATGGGCAAAGCGGTCTAGCGACTGCCGCGCCGCTGTGAGACGACCGATAGAAGGCGAAGCGCTGTGTCAGAAACGTAAGACCGAGACGGACAAATTGGGAGCCATGCCATCCTTGTCTCACTTACCAGTGCCTTCGTGTCGCTGTCGTCCATCCATCCATCTTGCTCGAAGACGATGCTTTCCGAGGACAGAACCTTGGCAGACGACGCCGTCACTTCGCCACCAAAAGGCGGCCGGTCAATGATGAAGCCATCCGAGTAGATACTGCGGGTCGACGTGCCATTGTCACGATCAATCGTCACAACGCCCTTGACTTGGTAAAGGTGCCCCACCTCGAGATCTACTGGGCTCACAGAGAAGCCAGCGAAGGCCTTGTTGCCTGCGGCACCCCGAGTTCGTTGATGTCTCATAATCCTCTGAACCTCAAAGGCTGTCAGGTTCTTAATGTCTCCCCCCGGGGCGCTCTGATCGTGCGAGTCGGCCGAAACGATTGACCATTCGACTGTCAGTGTGCCAGCGAAGCTCTCTGAACACGCTGAGGGCTCGCTCTGCGCGTGCTGTTCCGAGAATGCAGCCGAGTCGAAAATCGCGGCCTCGACGGTCCTCGTGAGAGAAATCCTACATTGATAGCACACAAGGACAAGGAATTGCTCAAGGTTTTGCTCAAGTCGAAGATGATCTCGATAATCACACTTGCCTGGCCGGTATGTGAGAGAAACTGAAAACTGGATATTCCACTTGATCGACTGGAAGCACTGCGACCTTCTTAGCAGCCGTAGCTTGTTCAGAGATCTTTGTCGAGCCATCCTCGAGTGAGGCGGTCACGCGAAAAAAGTAAACGCCCGGAGACAGCGTGTCTCCCTCAATTGTCCGCACGTCGATGTTCTCGTTGGCGATCGAGCTGGCGGACTGACCCATCACCTCATCGCTACAGCTTTCCAGGGCCCTTGTGGCCTCTTCAGGATCGCTCACAAGCAGAGACGCGAGCCCCTCCTCGTCCACATTCGTCCCTTCTTTCAGCCGGAAGCAGCTCCAGTCGAAGACAATGACCGCATCAGCCGACGTCGGGAGCCAGGTGACGAGCCCCACAGCATTGAGTTGGAAAGAGCACGCGCTTGAGCTTATCGGCGGCACAGAAATGGTCAGCCCCGGGGCTCGGTATTTGTCGATCTGGACGTCGAAGCGCATCTGCACCGCATAGTCTGGCTGGTTGCTGTATGAGACGCGAGCGATGAACGCGTAAGATGACAGCGGCGGGAAGGAGTTTGGTGGGCGATATAGCATTAGTTGAGAGCCACTCGAATCGCTGCTCGACTGGGAGCTTGATGGACTAACGATAAACTCTTCAGAGGACCACTCGACCACAATGTTTTGTGCCGCATCCGTAGACGTAGCCCCGCGGGCCTCCCTGCACCTTGCATCCACCTCTGCCTCTTGCACAACGATCCTCAGCCGGAGAGGAGCATCAACCTGCATAAAGAAAAGAACTCCAGCATTCTCCGCACGCAGGAGTCATGCTGTGTCTTTCCGAGATACCCTCTGAGTCATGACAGCTGGCGTTTCGGGTGCAGGGGACACAACTGGGAAAGAGATGTTTGTTGCCAGATTAAGCCTGCTCTCGATTGTCCTTGAAACTTCGCTTAGTAGGAAATTCCGAAGCCTTAGCTTGAATGTAAAGGTCGCTTCCTGTACGTCACTCGAATGGGTCTGATCCGTGTCCAAGGCCTCCCAAATATACGCAGGCTCGACGATGAGCGTCAATGTTGAGGACGTGACCTTGAGTGGTCCTTTAACGGGGCCTGGTCGGCAGTCACATAAAAGAGTCAATACAGAAGATGCAAAAGATCTCGTGGCTTTTCGTGAGTAGTCTGACCTTCTGTGGTGCCATTGATGTGCCGGTTGAGATAGTTGCATGCCTGCTCAGGACTGATGCAGCTCCACGTCGCTTCAATAGGCCTTCCGAGGCCTCCCTCCAGATTCGCGTTGACCACAAGAGGATGGCAGATGGAATGGACAGGCTGCTGGACCACCACGGCACTCGGACTGGGAATCTCTCCAATGTCATTGCTGACCCCGATCGGCTCGCTGGCACCCGCCAGGAGCCAGCCATCCGGGATTGTTGATGGAGACAGCTGCAAGGCCTCAGCTCGGAACAGCGTCTTGTTCCGGATCTCAATGGGGTCTGCGAGGCCGGCACTTGGGTTGTGGCCGAGGGAGATCCTGATGACGCGCGCGGAGTCGGCAGTGCAAGTTGGCGAGGTGCCAAACAGCATTCGACTCTCTGGTGTGAAGACGTCGCACAGGTCCAGCGTCGTCTCTTCAAGGGCGGCGAGAGACATTGCCTGTTGGTCAAAGACAGCCACATCTGCTGCGAAGACTGCCAGGATGGATGAGAAGCCGTCCTGATACTCAGCCGACAGTAGTTTGGGTGGGTCAAGCTCTCGGCAAACAGAAGGCTGCAGCCCTGCAAGGAAACATACTCATCGTGAACCAGAGAAACCGAAACCGATCCATTTGATGTGAGGTGTGTGTACCAAGCTGACAACCGATGACTGGTTCGCCAGCAAGCTCGACCGTGTCGCTTTCGCATGACACTGGGGTATCGCACTTGACGAGCAGCTCGCTTGGCGGGACATGGACACCCTGCTTGCAGAGGTGCCAAGTGTCCAACGTAAAGTGCTCCTCGAGGTAGGCCAGAAGGTCACAAAGCGAGCCCTCTTTGCAGATGGATCGCCCTTCATCGTTTTCTTCGCAGACCCAGCCACCCTCTACTAAACACTCGGCGTCGCATCCATCCCCCGTCTCCTCATTGCCTGCACACAGACAAATTGCTTGCTTGAATATGACACACGCTCTTTCTCCTCTCACCGTCGTCACACTGCTCATCTTCTGTGGTCCTGATGCCGTTGCCGCATACAGTAGTCTGTCGACAAAACGCACAAGGCAAGCTGCAGTGCCATCACTTTTCCGCCGCTGTGTGCATAGCACTGACACAGTTGTATGTAGGTGGTTCTGTAGGCAGCAGCACACAATCATAGCCATGGCTGCAGTCCTCAAAGCACCCCGGACCTAAGAACGAAGCAACACAAATGATTCCGTCTTCTCATGTTTTCATGACATGCAGGCTCGATACGGTATGTGACGTTGATCATGTTCGACGCCAAGTTCTCGTTTCCCGCCAGGTCGATTGCCGCCTCGGTCAGGATCTGGATGCTGAAGCTACCCGAGCTGGCAAACCGAACCTCCAGGCGATACTCTCGCCCGGGTGTGGCCTCCTCCAAAGATAGGTCGACGAAGCCTTGAAGGGTCAGCTGTGTTGCCAAGATGGCTGAGTCGACAACCACCGACTCGTCGAATGATAGCAGAAAGGTCACATTGGCTGAGGTCGAGGACCGGTCCGTCGACCGAATGGTTGGGCTTGTGGTGTCGAGCGAGATGATAGGCGTGGGCGGCACCATGTCTGACACAGGAGACAAAATTGACATGGTGGTGCACGCGTGTCTCCGCTGAAGTCTCCAGCTCACCATTTGTGATGTTGACTACGCTTGAAGCTAAGTTGGGTCTGCCAGACAAGGACCCACTCGCAACACCGGCCGGAAGGTACAACTCGCACACCGTGTTGGGGTCCAGGACGATGTGGATAGAGAAAATCGTGAGGTTTTTGCTGAGGTCCTCTATCAGCATAACAGTCCCGTGCGAGATCGCGATGTCGTTTGCCTCGATTGGGGCGGTCAAAGCCACCGAAAACGAGGCAGTTACCGTAGCGTTCGGTTCCCTGACATAGCGAAGGAACTTGTGGGCCGTCTTTGACAGAGCCTGCTTGTAAGTCCTACCTCGTCAAAGACGGCCCATTTAGCAGCAACTGCACCCTTGTCTCTGCACATTAACACAGAGTAGGAACGTAAAAGGTTGGTCATGGAATTCCTAGGTACCTCGAAAGCAATCGACTTGAATGTCGTGCGAAGCAAGGGATGGCCCGGTCGCACTGATGCTCACCGCACCAGGTGTTGTGACTGTGTGAGTGCTCAGAGCATGGCTTTGATTGTCAAAGACAATGTCAGCCGAGTCAACGACCTGCCCGTCAACAGTCAGTGTCACACTGAGCTGCCCGCTGAAGCCCGTCGAGCTGTTGTAGATGTCTGTGATCGATGCATTGACTGCCAGGCTTTCACCGACAAGCATCGACGTCGAATTGGCAGATAGATGAATCCACGTCGGAATCCCTACTCGGAAACGTCAAAGTTAAGATGAATGAGTAGCTCGGAGCTTACTGTTTGACAGCCCTTACCTGGACGTGGGAAGCATTCAAGACTAGTATAACCTGGGTAAATGTGAGTCAGTGGTTCGCGATGAACTTCGCATCTTGCGTCTTGCGGGCGCTTCTCCACCTCAAAGCCGACGCATCGATCGTCTGCGTCACACAGGGCCGAGCACTCTGTCCTCCTCCCCATATCCGAAAGGTCATTGTCCAGGTATTGCGAATTGTATACTCCCTGGTTGTTTGAACAAGAGCCGCATCGGCAGCCTCCAACACCGAAAGGTGGTTCGGGGTAGAACACGACAGAGACATCAAGAGAATGCGGACTGCAGGACAGACCCGGGCTTGAAGGGGAAATAGTCACAACTCCTTTATGCATCAGCACGTGAGAGAATGTCTTCGAGTGCTCGCTGGCGAAGGTCAGGATTTCATGATCTGTCGGCTCGCCGGGCTGTGTGAAGGTAATACTCACGTCCCCCGAGAAGGTAGTTGGGTTGCCGTGAGTGTCCAGCATTGAGACATTGACAGACACTGATTCTCCTGCATCAATCGATGTCCCGTCGATTTCAAAGATAAGCTGCGCGGCCACGTCTGCAGAGGAAGTCAAGACAACAGTCACATTTTCGTACTTTCTCTTCGTATGAGTAGTCTTACCTGGCAGCCACTCCAGAACGAGTGATGTGGGGGGCACGTATATGTGATGGCTGTCCTCGAGAGACACATTGCAGCTTCCGGCATGGAACGAGATGAACGAAAAACTCCCTACCCCATTCGTTACATCCACCTCAAACGACAGGCTCGGCAGCGCTGTATGAGTGGTCACTTGGATGGTGGCGGGAGTATGCGTTGTCACCAGCGTGTCCGAGCCGTCCCTCAGCTCGACCCCGATCACAGCACTGGATCCAACAGTGATCGAAGCGGGCGATACGACCAAGGCGGCCTGCGTATACAAAGGCGGCGTGCCGATCCATATGTCTGCGGTGTCGATCGTGATATCATCGAGATTGTAGCCCGTGCTGGCCAGGTTTGTCAAGCCAAACTTAGGCTCCACAGTGACTCTCTGTCCGTCGACATCGCCTTGAATCGAGAACGAGCCGCAACCCAAGGAAAGCGTTGTCGAGTTTGATGCGTCCACGCCTCCCACAAATCGGGCGCCGCTTGCATACTTGAGATTCATGATGACCTTGCCCGTCGCACCGTGATAATCGTTGTTCTTCGAATCGCGAAGACAGAGCGCTATGTTGACCACCTCTCCGACTGCAGCACTAGATGGCGCGTTTACTTTTAACCGGATCGGAGAACCGGGGATGACTTGGAAGGCTTTCGGAATCATGTAGTAATTGGATAAGCCGATGTCCTCGATCGTCAGCTGGCACACACCGGGTCGGTGGGCGTGAATGATGAAGCTCCCCACGGCGCTCTCCAACGAGATGTCCATCCAATTGAGAGCTTCGTCACTTTCACTGAAGCTCGCCCCTCCAGTCACATGCAGCCGCAAAGTCCCCGCTGATGCACACATACACACACAGAACTTTGTGCCTCTCCGTGGGCGTGTTTGTGGATGAGTCTCACAGAAAGCGGAACTGGGAGACTCATCCGTAAGGCCGTCTGCCCCGTAGCTTTTGGCCTTGATTCTGCCCTCATTCACACTTCCGGCGAAGAAGACGTCGGTGTCAATGTGTATTTGCATGGCTGTTTCTGGCGGAGGACAAATGAGAATGCAGACAAACACAGCAGCTGCGATAGCCATCATGTCTCTCACCTGCAAAGGTGAGCTGGCGATCCGCAGCGAGACCGTCGGGTCCAAGGACAGAGAAGGTCGCCGTAAAGCTGTTGGCACATGTATTCATCCCCTGCACGGTAGCAATGCCGATGCCCATCTCAAGATTCAGCTTTCCATCGAGAAGCCCCTCCGCGTTGTAGTATTGGACACAAGAAGGGTTCGAAACCGTAATATCGGCTTCGCACGAGTCGGTGCAGCCGTCTGGCCCTCGATCAACCAGATTGCCATACGCGTCCGTGAACATCACGTACACGGTGAAGTTCGAGCCGTCAGCGGGGAGCACAGACATGGTATTTATCTGTGGACACGGCAGGAGGACAGCCAGGAACACGTCAGACATGACATTTTTTCCGCATACCACTATCTGGGTCGCCCTTTGTGTTGCTGCACACAACACAAGACCGAGACTCTGAGAGAGTTGATGTCTGTGTCTCCTGGACTAAACCTGACCTGGATACCAGTCTGCATATTGAATGCTGTCTCCTCTCAGTGTCTCAGGCTTGGCGACGCGTGCCATTGTGCGCCCGGCCTGGAAGAGCTGTGCAGACGCCGTGGCCGTGCCATTGGTCACCGGCACAGTAACAGGCCGCAGAATGCTGAATGAGCATAGAAATCCATCAGGGCAATGCATCAGCGGTCAATTCGAGTCCGTCTCGGCTATCAATACGCAGCCCTTTTTGACCTCATTCTGGTCAGATGGGTGCGTACCTATGAAACGGTTTGGCATGGAAAGAGCGGTCAGAGGGGTTGTAGGCTGTCGGGTCCTGCCAAATGGCGTAGTGCACTGTCAACAGGCAAAGGGGGAAATGTGCCGGTGGGACGTTTGTCTGCTTTCCTTTCGATGGGCTGTCTACTGGTGCGCAACATGCTGTCTACCCCATTCCTGTGGGTCCTCCATTGGCGTCGGGTCCTGAAAGGTACAAAGCGACACACGGTCGCGTACATGTGCATTTTGACAAATCACGTGTTTTAGATTACCTTGTAACACTCATGATTGTCATTCGCTGCCGAGACAAAAGGGGGTCACAAAAGGCAGTTGATAGTGAATGGATGCGCCTTTCGTCTTTTCGCGCACTTTCAAGGTAAAGGCGTGTCCCGGTGGTCGAAAGGCCTTTCATGGTCTTCGAGACCGCCTCCATGTATGTGCCGTAGGAAGCGAAGCCAAACCATTTGTCCTTGTCGAAGCGCCGTGGGAAGTCGAATCTCATTTCATCGTCTCCATCTGCTGGATACATTCGCTTCATCCCGACCAGCCGGCCGATCGACACTGGAACCTTTCTGGATCCAGAAATTTCGCATGGGTGTCCCATTGCAGCAATCTTCTCGCAAAGGCAGCTTACACGTCTCCAGGCCACTCAATGGCGAGATAGCCAATCGTGATATCGCCTTTTCTTCTCAAGTCGTCCATTATCCCATGGCCTGTGAGTGTGTAGATGAAGACATTTATGTACGCTCATAGAACTATTGTATTACTGTCATCCTCGAGGGAAGCCAAGAAGCCATACGGAGACACGTCTTTGACCCGCGCTGCGACATAGTTGTTGCTGTGGGTGTATGCCAGAACAGTCACAATCACGATGACCTGAGAAAGAAACGGCAGCCGTCTCAGGGACTACATTTTTCTTCACTATTTACTTCGCTTGTGAGTGGGAAGGATTTAGGAAAGACGACACGATGCCAGCCGGGATGTTGGTATTTGTGCTCGGTCTGACCAATCACATAGTCCGCTGGAATGGTGAATGTTCCCACCTGCGAAAGGAAAATCAGGGAGGCAAGGTGAGACAAGAGAATGAGGGTAGAGCAGTAGTTCAGCCACCTACATGCATCATATCCATCTTGTGTCTGCCGGGATTCGGCAGTAGGTAACTTCCTTTTTCGAGTATCATCCAAGGCACCCTAGTGCCCACATCTGGCGTCAGACACACACACACACACACACGTAGAGCGAGAGGCAGAGACAGAGAAAGATGGACTAAATATACAGCCTTTCTTCTCACTCACAATCCGGAGTGGCACAGGAGGGTTCTTCCGCCGCTGCAAAGAAGTGCCAGTTCTGCTGGGGCGGCGCACTCTTTGCAGCGTGCGGCCCCAGGACAGCCAATGTCCTGGGACGAGTCGAGCCAGTATTAGCCTTTGAGTTGGCTGGTCTGTGCACCTACCAATATACACACAACGCTTGCATGACGTCGTTCTTCCTGTGCTGTGTGTGTGTGTGGGTGCTCTCACTCCGTAGAAGACAACTGAACAGGACACCAGGAGAGAGAGAGTCATTCTTATCCATCGGCCTTTGTCTCATGTATCACATCACTACGAGCCATTTACGGACCTGGGTCGGACAGGCTGGTGTCTACTGATACTTGTTGTGCCGCATCTTTTAGGCTGGAGAAGTCCCCGAGCTCACCGATGACATGGCTGCCGGCTGGGACACAAAATCGACACATGCTCGTCCCAAAATAGTATTCCTTCATGCTTACACGCAGAGACATTAAGCATCCTCGTGAGAGTATACGTTTGGCCCATGTATTCGACTTCCATCTCCGCTCTAGATGCCTTGACGTACCCACCGCCAGCATCCAGGACGAGATGGAGCTCTGTGTCGGGCGTCTCAAGACCACGCATGGTCAAAGGGGTCGAGACATCTGAGGAGACATAACTGAGCGGGATGGCATTGAAGAGCCCGCCTAGCTCGACAGAAGGCCCTCTGAATGCACACACACTCACATGAAATCCAAACGATTATCACTCTGTTTCCATCCTACATGATGAGGTTGTTTTCACGATCGTGAGTTATTTCGATTTCCACGTTGCCGGCCTCGCTGGTCAAGCGATAGGTGCCCGTGAGGTCCCACACTGCAAAACATTGAGGCACACAATTAAGACGAGCTTCTCTATCCAGGCTAGTGCGAAGCCGCACATGGGTCAACAGAGTAGCAATCGTCGGCTGAGGCGTCCCAGCAGCACCCAAGAGCTTCACAGGCTGACTGGCTGCTAGTCTGGAGGGCACAGCGGGCGAATCGCATCTGAGAGTTCGGGCATTCGACGTAGTCTGACAAGCCATAAACGCAAAGAATCACAGAAAAGTGAGATGGCATTGCTGACATACCTGTCTTGGCACCCCACGCCTGAGCCGTCTCGACGGTCACCTCTGTGACTGCAGAACGGACAGTTTCGTTCACGGGGCCAACTGTACGACACTGGTGATCGTCTAGAAAGGCCGCTTGGAATATCGCTGTATCTCCAATGCGTGCCGACTGGTTGGCAATCAACATCATGTCGACGGAGCTCGCCTCAGAAACTGATCAATCACATACAGAAAGGAAATGGACGGACGCAAGGCAAATGATGTCTCTGGGACGTTACAGGGGGGGCCCTTGACGAAGCTTGTAGACATGATGTCGGCCGTCATGCCGTAGGGGCCTCCTCCAACATTGCACTGGGACGTCATCGTGAATGTCGCACATAGACAGCTGCTGTCACTCGCACATCTGATAATTGTAAAGCGGTGCACACATGGTTTGCAGGTTGCATCTTCCTTTGTGAGTAAGCCTTACGCGTCTTTGCAGACTGACAGGCCACCTGAAAAGGGCCCATGAGTGAAAGGCTCTGCGCACTTGAAGGCTCCCATAGTGTGGAAGCAGGCTGCACAGCGCAACCGAACAAGGCAAAAAGTACAGATTCCTGCCGCCAGTTGACTGACCTTCTGGAACCCCATACAAATGGACCCCATACACCCGTGATGGTTCTTCAGTTGGAGTCGAGGCCATCTCGACCTGCCGGAGCATATCAGAAGCAGAGAGTATATGTGAGAATACCCAGAGACGGCGAGGAGCACCGTGAACTCGTCGGAATGCACAAGGGCGAAGTGTCGCTCAAACATCATCTACAAACAAAGAGACACAGACCTTTCTGCGTCACAAAGGTGTTTATCTTCATACACACGTACCTGTGTGTTGCCATCGGCAGACAGGATCTCTTCCCAGTCGTTTTCGTCGTTCTTGTATTTCACGGTGATGTGTTGCGGCGTCCAATTGCCCGAGAGCAGCGGGGGGATGTTGCGCTCTACAAGCGCTTTCTGGCCGAAGAAGAGCGCGATGCCGCCAACGTATGTCTGAAATGTTCATCTAAGCCTCAGTCAAACATACTGCATCCTCATCAAACAATGCTGACCTTGCTCGAAAATTGGATTGTGAAGTGGTCGACTTCGCTCCCAGTCTTATTGCCTTCCCAGAACTCGTCACTCTGGGCATCCCAAAGCTGCAGAGCAAAGCAGAAATTCATGACTGCACAAGCACGACATCCTCGTGAAAGACTAACCGTCTCAAGGGCACTCGGCTGCGAGGACGTTCCAAAGTTCGCATCAGAAAGATGGGACCTTTCCGGAATCTCGTGTGTGTTCTGGTGGAATAGATTCAGCAGTGGCGGCCAAGTTGACGGATTTCCCTCCTTATACAGATCCACCCCTCCTACAACAGTAAGCTCGAAGCTAGTAGGCGCTGTTCTTTGTCAAGACACTTGCTTTCTCTCACTTCGGCAGTTCTCGTTGAGACAACCGGCCTCAAAGCCATCCATTCTGACCAGACCGGTGTCTGCAGTCTCCTTGAGTAAGAAGCACGACTGGTGAACGATGTCATAGTTGGTATAGTCGCAATCGCTGCGTTGACGGCACCAGGCATAGCACGCCCGGGCAGACGTTGCGGGCAGGGCCATGCTGTCGCGAGTTGTCGACGAGACATTTACGTAACCATAATCCGAGATGCTTCCATTCATGCAAGCAGGTACACAGCCGGGGCTCGTTACCACCGATTCTATCGCTGCAGCAACAAAATAGTCCCAAGTGGCAATTAGTTGCGCTGGCAAATCACTTACCAAAGCAATCTTGCGGCCCGCTGATAGAATCCTGATCCGCTAGCCTGAGGATTGCACTGCCCGGCGGTATCTCAAATAAATGGCACGACGGCTCATAAATGCTCCCTTCTTCTTCCTCTTCCTCTTCATTATGCCATATATGTCCAATATCCATGACGCTAAAATGAGTGCACTCCTCATCCTCAGCACACAGTTTCTGACACTGAAAGCAACACAAGAACAAAGCCATTGAAGCCCCTTTAATGGCACACAATCATGCCCTCCGCAGTTCAGTCGAATTGTGGCTAGTCGTTGCCTGTAGTGCTGCTTTGACGTGTGCTGGTTGTCTTGTCGAGTATCTTTACCTGGAGGACCAGGTGCGTCTCATTGTTGTCATTCGTGGTGAACCCGGTGCCTTCAGGTGTGCCGAGCTTGCGCGGAGGAGACGGTTGGATGGGCAAGTCATATTCGACCCCAAGCTCGATGCAAGCTGATCCCCGCCCCAATACATCAATCCTCGCTTGCTACATGCGCTTGTTTCGTACCTGTGTTGCAGTCGGGCGGATCTGTGCATGAAATGCCGTTGGTCCCGCAATACCGGCAACAGAGATGTCCTGTTGGCGCGCAACACAGACATGGCCTTTGAATGTACGGGCGTCCAGTCGTGTGTCCTGACCTCCTGCCCCGCATCCTGTCTGCTCCAACATGCAAGACGCATCAAATCTGACTGGATCTGACACTGAATCCAAGCCTCTGCATGTCTCGACCGTGACCTGAACGAGAGAATTCATGCACAAAGGTGACGACGACAGGCCATACCGATAGATTGTTCGCCACTGCTGGCAGCCTGCTGATTGGTTGCTTACGGTGGGGTCGCCAGGACAGATATCAGTGAGGAGGCTTGCAGTCGATGCAGATAAGATCACAAATTGAAAAGCTACGGCAAGAGCCGTAACCAAAAGCCTCATTGACACAGCCAGCAAGAAAGGAGACCTTTCCCTCCTGCGTCGAGATGACTGCGGTGATGGACGAACGCAGGTGAAGGATCTGGACGATCGTGAGGAGGGGTGCGAACTCCGGATCTCGATTCCCCTGCTGGCAGGCCAGCAATCATTCAGGACTCGCGAAGCTTGCTGAGCGTGGCACGCTCTTACGAAACAAAGTGTTTGTCCGTAATTGGGGCCAAGCTAGCACTTCCTTCGGTTGCTTGTGGGGGCTTGCATGCGAGCTTGGGGGGGCTTTGCATGCATTTCGGGGAGCGGCGAGCGTAGCGAGTCCCTCTGTGTTTGGGGCCACGCAGCGGCCCCCTGGGAAGAACGAAGTTCAACAGATTGAAACGATGGATGTTTTGCTTTGGTTTGCCGCCCTTGCATCTGTTGCGCCGGCCGCTGCAGCTTCAAGCAGGCAGCTCTTCACGAAGGTGGTTCGGGCTCCCCGCTTCTCGAGATCAGCCGCCCGCAGTAAGCAAGCCGCTCAGCCCCATCAAAAATATGCTCTTTTGGCGGGCGACAGAGGCCTGTAAGCGAAAGAGGACACATACATTCACTCACAGCTTATCCCCTGTTGCTCAGTTCCATGCGCGTGAGCAACAAAAACAGAGGTCCAGAGGAGCGGACGACGAATAGCAGCAACAGAAGCAACAGCGGGAGAAGATCGTCAGCCAAAGCAAAGGACCTCAAACTGACGTTCCCTGCGCTTCCAATCCTTCCTGAAGAGCGGGATGCCAGCAAGGGTAAGGCTGATAAAATGGATCGGTTTTGCTGTGTGTTCCGTATGTGTGGTGATTTCAGCTGGAATGAAAATTCGAAGCTGGGTGCGATTGCACCGGCTTTACATCAAACCGGAAAAGCCTGATGGTTGTGAATCGTTTCTATTCGGCCTGCTCTCTATCGACGGCACGCATTCAGAGGAGATGCAGTCTACGAGGAGTCAAGAGCTACCTTTCCCGTCTGTAGGGCTCTCACTGGTGCTGCGGGGCAGTCTACGAAGCAACCAATCTGTCTCTCAATCTTCTTGGCAGCTATGCTGTATGTTTTCCCTGACTCAAAAGCCTCCCTTGGAAAACGGCACGTACGAGAAGATGGAACATTTTGCGGCGTGCGTACCTTTCATCCCCACACGAGCTGCGTGGAATTCGTCCAGTGATCATCCTTCTCTTGAAGTTTCCTTCCCCTGGACACACCTTGCTTGCCAAGCCGAAGCGGAGGAAATGCGGGAAGACAAGAAGATGGACACAAACGACACCAATCATCCGTCCAACGACAGCAGCTTTTCCATCACAATACTTGTAAATGGGACCGTGGCGCGCGAGAACCAGCTCATGATACCCGGCGGCTCTAGTGATCCACAGCTGTGGAATACTACGGACCGCAGTGAAGCTATCTCGCTGGGTTGGCTGTTCGCATTAATCGACAAGGCTGATCGAGAATCAACACGCGTCATTCCCAATCTCGAGAAACGGGTAGCCTTCCCGCTTTTAGAAGCGGTCAAGAGCTTCAGGAGCGCGGATCGCATGACCATCGCGTTTCTTGGCCGATATCATCGGCTTCCCGACCCTCACCTGCCGATCTTTCTCCTTGAATGGGGGGCAGTCGAGGACATGACCGCAAAGGAGGATTGGCTTATCGTCAAAGACGCAGAAACGAATTTTGTGATATCTGGCGTTTCCCATACTGTGGTGTCTGGCACTTTAATCGACACAAAGGCGACCGCATCATATCGATTAGCCCAAGATGAGGGATTCGTTTTTGACGTCGAGTACGAAGGAGTAAGGGCTTGGAAGGATGTGGGCTCAGACGAAGACAACAATGCAAGAAAACGAAGCAGCGCGGATGTCATGTACATAAGGTGGGGTTAAGAAAGAAGGGGGAGAAGCGCGATGGATGTACATGCTCGTGTCGGTGTGTGTGTGTGTGTGTGCGTTGTGTCCTGTGGTGTCGACATGTGTATCAGGCATATCAAACACCTCTTTGCCTTTATCGATTTCGATCTGGACGTGGACGCTGCAACCGCATTACACGCGGACGGGGGCTTCAAGGTGCTCGAAAGGGTATCCCAAACGTTTTCTGAATGGGGCTTGCCAGTAAAAGAAGACACAGCTTTTAGTCACACGGGACACCTCCTCGATGCACACCTCGAGAGGTCAACGTGCCCGAATCCTCCTCGGCATATCTTTGACAGAGCCGCGGAGACTCTTGTGCTCTTGAGAAGCAGCATATATCCTATCTACGACGACATCGCAGAGGATCATAGCGGGGCCATCGATATTATACCTTCGAGGCCTTTCGGGATTCAGTTCTTGATCTCCCAATTCCCCTTCGGCGGGACGCTCTTCACGGTGAACGGCCTCCACAGCATCGATGAAAGCTATGACGTAGAAAGAGGGCTTCATATATATAGCGGAGAGGGACTCGATGAAGATGACCCTGACTATGCGTCAAGACGGTGCCGCGAATTCAGCGCAACACGATCTCTGGGGCGTCTGTGCAAGCGCAAACAGGGAGAGAAGCTTGACCTCTCAATCAGGAGCTTTATTGATTTGTATCCGTGCGGGAGTGTGCTGCCTGGTGGGCCTCTTTTGGCACTCGAATCACGCACGGGATTCCATCTGTGCGTGTCTCTTGCAGTCCTTTTCATCCTCAAGGATTCTGCCCAAGATCAAGAATGCCTCGTATACAATGTGCGTGCGGATACCCAAGTGGATTCTGCCGACGCCTTCTTGCTTCCCTACGCGGTGCCAGCCGTCGTGTCTACAAGCGACCTGGCTTCGTCTTCTAAGAACAGGACTGATTGCTACCAAACGGCTCCAACGCGCGTCGCCATAGAGACTGAAAGACAGCCAAGTCGGAATACCTTCGGTCAAATGTCTCCTTTGTGCCTCGGCCTCATACGCACAGAGCTGACATTCGAGGCGACAGAAAGGTCGCGTGCAACCCGAGAAAAATGTAAGGCGAGAAAAGCACACAATATCATACGATGTCCGCGACGCTTATCCAGGTGGAAGCTTCGAGACGGAGAGAAGGCAGGTCACAGTGGCCGTGATAGCCTTTCGCGGCGAAGAGAAAGTACTGCACCAGTGGCGGGCGACATTCCACAATTACCTTAACAGTGCCGTCGGCGATGAGTGCGATGTCGAGTTTTCTCTTGTGGCTTTGGATTTTGACGCAATGTATCACTCTGTGTCTATCGCCCATGAAGCAGCGGTATGCCCGTCTTCTCGCCGCACACTATGGTGTCTGACTGTCACCCCTTTGCTTTTATTAGGCGCCGGGAAGCGACTCTGTACCACCTATGGACTTCGTATTCACCAATCCAGGCAGGTGCCATGAGTGGGCAGCAATGCTGCACAAGGATGACGCAGATACATTGCATGTCCCTACGTACAGGCATGACAGGTCTGCCAGAGAGACACAACGGCGGCAAGAAATAAGGAGATTGTGCATTTTCATTTTTAGTGGAGTTCCAAACGATGTATAGCACCCGCCCACTTTTGTCGGTGACAAAGGTTCGGTAAGCAAGAAGTGTGCGCTTGCTTTCAATGTACATAACACACCACTTGGCTGACATCGCTGTGTGTCTCACATTAGTCTCGGCATCCATTTGAATTCATTCGGGACTGTCCTTTTCACTCGTCGCAACCTCACCGTTGACTCAATACTAGAATGCAGGGGTGCGCAAACTCTGGTTATCTTGTATTGAGCTGCTAGTACTCTACTATGTGAGCTCTTATCTGTAAACAGACCGGGTGGTGTGTGGAGTGCATCGTCGAAGTTTTGGAGGGTGGATTGTGGGCCTGCACGAGATGATCCGACGGGTAAGTGGGAGCAAGCTGAACGGATCACGTCTAAGCCAGTCCAGAACCGTGTCGTGGTGATGATGGCTGGGTGGCGCAGGGCATTGACCCGTATAAAGATGCTTCAAGGGTGGAGTTTTTTGGAACTCACGACGAGGTGACAAACAGAACACAACACACAGAAGGCGGTTCTCTGCAGTGGTCGTGGCATGCCGTGTAGACTGTGTATGGGGTGCTTGCTGGGAAGTGCGACTGTGGCACAATTCGTACGGGCACTTTGGAGGCGATGGAGGCCGAGGGGAACATTAATGTCGAGGATGTGAAGCTGTTGCATGAGAGAAAACACCTTGATTTCCCTTATTTGATCAGTACCGATCTCTATCCAGGTGACAAGGACACATACAGGCCTCTGCTTGTCCATTCAATCATCAATGGTGTCCTCTTGGGTGGGTCAGAGTGGACGTTGTCGGCTCTGCCGCACGTGCCCGAGAGGCTGGCAATGAAAGTGGCCTTGTCGCTCCTCTTCATGAACAGCTCAGATGCCAAAAGTGGCTCTGTCGCAGACTGGGCGAAACGAAGAGGCAGCTATGCAGGTGGTCAACACAATTCCCTTCGAGACATAGAGGCACAGCGTTTCTTGCCCGTACTCTTCAGGGTGGTCCCTGCCGCAAAATGATCACTTGCCTCGGGTAAGATAATGTCGGCGCGAGAAAGGCCTGCACACATGAAAGAAGAGGATACAGAGGTGATGCGATTCCATCCTGCTTGTTCCGCTTCCGCCCAGCTCACACTTACAGGCAAGGACAGCGCAAAAGTCTCTCGTGTGAAAGATTCATTCCTGTCTTTTTCTTACAGAGCTAGGGATCTTGAACGCATTTGGGAAATGCGAGGAGGGTTACGTGATGGCAAGCAACGGCGACTGTGAGATATGCCCCCCTGTGAGTGAGTCTCGCAGAAACTTCGAGATACATCACTGATTCATGGACATTGTTCCGTGCCAGGGCACCTTCAGTGAGACGAAAGGAGGCCGAGCATGCAAGATGTGCCAACCCGGAACATTTGCAGCCACGTCCGGCAGCATTCAATGCGAGCGGTCAGCCAAAAAGGGGAGCCTCTTTCATGATGACGGTAAAGCAAAATCCTGTGTCTCCTTCGTTCAGGTGCGAAGTGGGCTACTACCAAGGTGAGAGAGATCATCTTTTTGCATCCATTCACACTGTCTTGCTGTCACATTGTCTTGCTGTCAATTGAATTCAGATCGCCCTGGCCGATCAGGTTTGTGATGGGTGTGGATCTGGCATATGTGCCGCTTCTCTCTTCGTCCTTCCTGTAATCAGAATGCAAGCAGTGTCCTGGAGTACGTGTGACACCATATCCCGGCGCACGATCAGATGAGAGGTGCATCTGCCCGCAGGTAAGAGAGGATAAAGAAGGTGAGGCCAGCTCACTGCTTGAGTGTATTCTCCCCTATTGCAGGGCACGTATGAGAAGCCGGTTGAGTTGAGAGATGAGGAGCGATTCAAGGAGTGTGTGCCATGCCCAAACGGATTGGACTGTGACGGCAGCGACCTCCTGCCCTTCGTCTCCCTTGGTCATTGGGTCGACACTCGAGAATGGGTGCCAACAAACGCCTCAGGGTGGAAGGCAGACATCTATACGTGCCATCCCAGGACTGCGTGTCCGGGTGGGCCGCTTGACGTGCGAATGATCAAGAAGGTGAATGCGTCAAAGGCTGCCACAATGGCCCCCAAAATCTGCAGGTCAGCACGAACTCTGAAGGGACCTTCAATGAACGAAATTGCCTGCAGAGAAGGCGTGGACCAGACGAGCATTGCATGCGGTCGGTGCCTGCCGCGATTCTTTTCAAAAGCCGTTGGTGAGATGGCTGACTCGCTGTATCATCAGCATGTCAGTATATAAATGTCTGCCTGTGCTCAGGCGTCTGCGAGCCGTGCCCCCAGACAGCTGCAGGCATCCAAATGGCCTGGGCTGCTCTCGTCTTGCTTCCACTTATGGCCCTCTTCGCCATGGTCCATGTATATGTGAACAGGTCTGCATTTAGTACAACTCAACCAAAGCACAAGCAGGATCTACTCACGGTCGCCATGTCTCGCTCGTTCAGAGTCACCAGGGCTAGTGGCACACCGGATGGCAGCCTTATCAAGAGTATGGGGCAGGTCTTCTCCCTGACCGTCCGCTACCTCATGACTATTGGCATCTTCGGCTCATTCAATGTCGCGTAAGAGGCAGCTTGAGCATCGGAAAGGAGGCGTGCTCTCGTCTATCTGTCGGCTTGCAGGTGGCCGGACCCTACATCATCGTTCATCGCTGCAGGTCTACATATCTCATATGAAAACCGCAGATGGGTGCCTATACTGTTTGCGTGCACGTGTGCGCGTTTCTGTAGGAGGGCTTTTTGATTTCGACCTTCGCCACCTGAGGCCTCAATGCTGGTTGCCATTTGAGCTTACCCCACTGAGATACTATTTGCTGCGGCTGCTGCTCCCGCTGATGATATGCTCTATTTTCATCCTCATGTGGGCACTGTCGCTCATCCCCTATGCCTTCAAGAGGCTGCTCTTAGGTGCCAGGCCCTCTCGCAGCGAAAGTCAGAAGTGGCAGGAGTCAGACGCATCGATATTTGTGAGATACCCTGGTCCGACTCAAACCACCGAGCTACGTCCGGTGCTAAGTGCCCCGGCATTCACGATCAGCTACGGTGGTGACGAGCGGCCCTCCAGGCTGCAATCAGCTGGGAGCACCAGCAAAAAATGTATACGCGTCTCTTACAGTGCGATTCCGATTTGACAAATGCCTTCCCTTGTCGGCTTTTCAGGTCTGTGGAAATGCGAGAGCTGCAAAGACTTAGCCCGCTGGGCGAAGGCGCAGCCAGCTCGGCTGGGAAGTGCAACGATGAATCTGTGCTACGCCTGTGTGGAGTGGTCACCGATGAACGGCAATCGCCTCTGCAATGTAACGAGGCACCCGCGCAGCAAGTGACGTATCCATGCACTTCAGTGTGATTGCTTACTGTCTTGTCCCTTACACAGTCCATCGTGATGATGGTCCGACTTATGGGAGACGTGAGCCCCGCGGCCCTTGCATTCACGTCTTTGTTTTGTCATTCAGGTGTACACGATGTACATACCTCTGGTCGTGTCCTGCACGATCATCTTTCAGTGTTTTAAACACCCAAATGGGCGCTTTTCCATGATCCACATGCCGCACGTATGCGCTCACCTCCACGCCAGACAACGGATGCAAATATGGGTATTCAGGAGAGTTCGGTCATGTCATCAGGCGTTATGTTATGAAGGAGTGTGGTGGACGCAGCTCTTCCCACTGGGCGTGGTCGGGGGTCTTGTGTATGTCGTGGGAGTGCTGGTCTTCTACAGTGTAATCCTATACCTAGCTCCTCAGATCTGGCACCATAGTGCCGCCTTCAGGGTGAGATTTCGGTACATGTTCGAGTCCTGCAGAGCGGTGAGCCCACGACTATATGGGGGACAAAGCAATGGATTTCTAATTGTGAAACCGCGGCTGCAGGACAAAAACTGGTGGATGCTCGTGCATCTGTTGCGCAACACGCTGCTTGCAGCAGTGCCCTTATTTCTGTGGCACGATGGATCCCTGGAGTGCTTCATCTCTTCTCTGATCATCATATTTTCCCTTGTCGCCCATTTGCTGGTTTGGCCGTGGAGGACACCAGCAAGTAAGCGACAGACGGGGTCGGCTGGTCATGCGTGTCCTTTTTTGTCGTTTTTTTGCACCAGGTAACTACCTTGAGACGCTGTTTTATATTCTGCTCCTGATTTTGCTGATGTGAGCTTACCACAACGCAACAATCTATCGCCAGCCAATCGATGGTTCATCCACTGATGATCAGGGTTGGTGCGTACTCGGCTGAGCATAAGCAGAGCTCGCTCCCATTCTTCCAGAACGTCACGTGGACCATCGCCGTAACCATCAGCACAGACACTGGAAGCCGTCCGTGCTTCTTGGTGCAGGTTCATTGTGATGCCTCCAGGTCTTCGGTATTGCCGGCACGTTCGCGGCACTTTGGTATTCCCTTCTTTGGAACTGGAAAAGTGGCCCGCTGAATTTAAAGCGAGAAAGCTTCGTAAAACGCGTTCTGGAAGATATGACAACTGTCTCATGCGCGGTGGTTGGGTTCCTGAAAGGCAGCCATCGACAGCCGCAGCGCCTCCCCTCGCTCAGAGAGTACAGCGGACAGCAGGATGGAGCCGGCGGCGCACTCAGAAGCGCTTTCAGTGTGCGCAGTCTGCAGCCCCCCCCTGACTCGAGCATGATTTCAAGTCATGTGGAAGAGCCCCTTTTCCCGTGCTCAGACCGGGATCCAAGAGTGGAGTACTTGAGAGCCGCCATGAATCGGCTGCATAGATGCGACCTGAAAAGCATTGCCGAGGCATTGGCAATTGTCCAGGTCCGGTGCTGAGTCTGCGATGTGCCCTTGTGTGTGTGGTTTCCCTTATTTCCTGCAAACACCAGCCCTTGTGTATGTGTCCAGGTGGAGGTGCTGCCTTTCATCGACATGTTCGAAACGCGGCGGTACACAAGGCGCCTATCGACCAACAGACCGCGATGATGATGTCTCTATCATGGATGTTTCAGGCCGAGTATTTCTGGCGTCGAGAGCCGGCCGACCACTACCCGCCGTAGGCTCTCCCGGCGCATTTCTCTGGCCGAGTTCGACCACGTGTACGACCACCTGCTGCACCACGCCGGCCAGGGCCACATACACCACACAATTCCCACCCTTAACCCCCCCGATCGCGCCGGCGGCAGTGAAAACCTCGCGCGCATCCGCGCGCTTCGCAGTCGCAGCTTCACACACGGGCATGGTGGCGGGGACGATGGGCGAGACGAGGACAGTCACGGTGCCGCAAATGACGGACCAACGTCCCCTCGATCCGACGAGGGAATGGACTCTTCCGCCTCTGAAGCCCTCGCCGCCGGAGTGCTGCCGTGGAAGAGAGCAGACGGCAGAGGGGAAGCTGGCCCGCTCGAAGCAGGCGGCCGGGTGCCCTACAAACATGCACCGAGCGGCGGAGAGCAGGGGACACCAGGACGGATCAGACGAGGCAGCTTTGCTTCTTGCAGCACCATCAGCGACTTCTATCATCTGAATGTTGATTCCGCCAAGACTGGCAGCCGGGACGAACACCGGAAGGCGCAGCCACAAAGACATGACAGTGCTGAGCACGGGCACGCCTATGTCAGGGACAGCACATGGCTGGAACGGAAGTGCTCGCCGGTCCTGTGGCCGCCGGCCCAACCTTCCCCATCACCGAGTCGCGATATGAGCGGCCCGACTCACTGGTCGGAGCGGCCGTGTTCTATCCCTGCAGCTGCGGCTGAAGGCGACGATGCGCCAGAGGGCATCTCTGTCTCGAGCAGTAGCAATGAGTCATTACCTTGCTGATCCACGATGGAAGAGAGACACGCGCCGCGAAGACACAGCGTCTTGCGTTTCCCGTTTCTTTTCTCAAGCGAATCGGTTTACTTTCCCTTGTCCCTTTGTGGGAGTTGCCTCTGTGCGGCGTTGATTTTGATTTTCTCGTTTCTTGTCTCATGCGAATCGTTGCTTTGCCCATTTCTGTCTCTCCAGCTGACTCCCTCTCTCTGTCCCGTTTACTTCCTTGGAGTGTCTCTCTGCGTACGTCATACATTTCTTGTGTCGGTCTGTGTGACGTGACTGCACACACGTCGATGGGCATGTGTACTGTATGCAATTACAAATGGATGGAGAGCTAGACGATTGGCGCGTGTGGCATGAGATGAGTGAGTGAGTGGGCGAGTCAGCAGGTGAGGGTCATCCCTGGGTAGACTGTGAGACATTCATCTCAACTGTGCGTGTGTGTGTGTGTTCTGCAGCGTGGGCGCAATGACGTAAAGGGCCGGTTTGTCTGTCTCTTTGTTTGTCTGTCTGTCTCTCCCTCTCTCTCTCTGGCCACGCAGCAGCATACACACACCGCAATCCCATCGCTCACCTGCGCGACTTGTCTGCATCTCTCGCTCATTATCAACACTGGCACTCGCCTTCATATCAACACGCACGCAGGAACTCTCGAGATGGCAGACCAGAAGACTCTATCAATCGGCCACGCACATGTGTCCAGTCAGTCACGCCAATCAGCCGCGGCTGTGTTTGTCCAGCCTCTTCCCTTCCTCAGACAACACAAACCTGCAAACAGACAGAGACAGACAGACAGACAGCGAACAGTAAGTTAAGTACTGCATGTGTGCATTCATCACGCACGAAGGAACAGTCAGTGTCGAGTGCATGGCATGATCAGCCAGGGATAATTGATATTGTAACCAGCGGCATGAGCCGTCTGAAGCTAATACAGTTCATTGATTGGGTCATCATGATATCGCCACGCCGCAGCCTGCATGGCACTGCCAGCCACCCCCCTCCCCCCCCCGCCTCGCACTCACCTCATGGATGATCATGATTTTTCCGCTCCGAACGAGTCAGATCCGCATCGGCAAGGGCACATCTTTACTAGGCCCAGCAGCCATCATCATGGTGACCACTTGCTTCTTCTCTTTCTCGCCCCATTCGCACAAGATCTGTGCCTGGCGGCCAAAGCGGCGACGATGACGAGAAGCTTCAAGTACTGAAAGCACGTCTGAAAGCCAGCAGCACAGAATATACGCACAGACAGAGAACGTCGTCGAAAGCATCTCACCTCTGGGTGCAGCTGGGTGTTGCGAGTACGCGAGCGACGGGAAGGGAGGGAAGGGAAGGATGCCGATCCATTCTGCTGCGGTGCGGACCTTCCCGCTCGTGCTCATTCGCCCCAAGCAACGCGGCGAAGATGGGCGATCAGAAGACCAGCCGTTGCGGCGGGGAACAGCGTGTCGATGCGTACATGAATGGGGCGGCAGGCCTCTCCAAGGCGGCCACCACACTCGGCCTCCTACTGGCTGTTGTATGCGTCGGCCAGATCAGTAAGCGACACACGTACGTGCGCAAACACAACTTGGCAAAACAACCCCTCCGGGGATGATGCATGGGTGAATCTGATTGCTTCAGGTGCTTCCCCCGACGCAAGAGAGCTGCTGGGGCCTCGCGTGCGCGTCGATGCACGCATTGCCCGCCCCAGGACAGACACACAACCCTCGGCTGATGGACACGCAGAGGAGATACTGACCCTACTGCCAGCAGCGGCAGACGAGAAGAGCGGCGATGGTGAGAAGAAAGAGAAGACAGAGAAGGATAAGAAGACCAAACCGGCCAAAAAGGGAGCCGTTTTGGGCAAGCCAGCAACAGGGGCGGCGACTGGTGCGCCGGACGCGTCCATGTTCAAGCCCTTCCGCAGGTCACCGGACCAAGCCGTGCCCGTCCCGCAGTTCGTCAGTGCTGCCGACACGCTCTCGGGCCGGGCTGAGGCAGAGGCAGAGGGGGAGGGCGTGAAAGGCGGCCGGCCTATCCACACCAACAAGTTCTGGTCGCAGCTGGTGATCGGCGATGGCGACAGCCCTGTGCATGCAATGCCGTTTGTCGTCAAATGCCAGAAGGATGATCCCACGGGCGGCGGATACCGGGTGAGTCTGCGCTCGGGTGGCGAGTGAGAGGTTACACACTACTCAGCTGATGTGTGTGTTCTGTTGTGTGGATTGGCAGCTGTTGGTTTCGCATCAGTACAAGCACCTGGGCCCCGGCCGGCTCGCGCCTGATGGCATTCAGTTCTACTACACGCCCTTCGAGCCGTCAATCGCCTTCGCCGTGTCAGAGGCACTCACGGTGAGCGAGCTGGCCAGGCCATTGAATGCACAACACGCGAGCTGCAGCTCTTATGTGTGTTGTTCAAACGTGCCTGCAGACAAAGGAGGTCGTTGACTACGACATGTTTGGCGCCCATCTGCAGCTGAGACGCTCGAAGATCAAGGAGGGAGGGGTGACATTTCCGATCGTCCAGGGGATGGCCTACATCACGGCTGTATACAGCGGCGGCGATGTCACCCCACGCCTCATGCTGCTGTTCCCCGTCGTCTGGGCGGCGCAGAGAGACGAGAGCGGACAGCTGGTGGCGATTGAGGGCATGCCAACCTGGCCTGAAGACATTGACGTGGACGTCTCTGTGAGGGCGGCGGATGCAGCGTCGGCTGAGCACGTGACAACAGCCCTGGTGCAGCTGACGCACAACCAACAGGTGTGGAAGCTCTGGTTCATTGAGGAGAAACAAGATGCCGCACCGAATACCCCATTCCAGCTGGTCTACGACGACAAGAGCAAGAGCATCCAGGGGAGCAGGTCCTTCAGCGGCACAGTGAGGGCGGCGCTGCTCGCCGACACGCCGTCGTCACCCGAGCTGCAGCCGATGCCATCGACCGTCCAGCGGCTGACCGTCCCCCAGAGAGAGCGGCTTCTCGACAAGCACGTCGGTGTGTGGCCACTCGGCGCACACCTGGACGTCTTCGCGCCCGACACAGAGGAAGACATGTACGGTTACCGCTTTAGATGGAAGACGGGCAGCCGTGAGGCGGGGAGCGGCGCAGAGAGGAAGAGCCCCCAGCTGCTGCACATGGCCTTCCCCCACCAGGTCAAGAGCGGTGTCGACGCGAGTGATGGTGCCCGTGTGACCAAGTACGTCACAGAGGGGCCGACTAAGGGCAGCATGACGGCCGTCGTGGGCAATGAATGGACGATGCGCGTCAAGGGGGTAAGCAACTGGGGGGGGAGAGAACAGAACAGACGCCATTCTTCCTCCCTCTGTGAACGTGCGTGTGTGGGCACATAGGTCCCAGCGTCCAGTATCGGCTTTCTCCCCCCCGACGAGCACATGACCGCCGAGCATCAGGCAGAGATCAAGGCCATCGTCGAGCAAGACATCGCCGCCTACGACGTCATGCTCCACGCCATGCTCCCCGACTACTATTGGACCGGCAAACAGGTCCAGAAACTCGCCTACCTCTGCCTCATTGCCACCAAGCTGCTCGGCAAGTCAGCCGCTGTCACCAGTGGGTGTGTCGGGAAGCTGGAGCGTGCGCTCGGGTGTGTGGTGAACCACGGCGAGTGCGAGAAGGGGCCGCCTGCGCTGCGGTACGACGAGTCTTGGGGCGGCGTGGTGAGCTCTGGAGGGCTGTCTGGTGACTTGGACGACATGATATCGACCGACTTCGGCAACGCTCTCTACAACGATCACCACTACCACTGTGAGTGAGCATGTGGTCTGCAGAAGGGGTGTGGCTGCATTAGCGTGTGTGCGTGTGTGTATGTGTGCACCGCATCCATCGATCGCATCGCAGTTGGCTACTTTGTGGTGTCCGCGGCTGTCCTGGCGTACATGCAGCCGCAGTGGGCCGCCAACAAGACCAACAAAGTGAGCGAATGGAGTGGAAGAGACCATCAATGGCCTCATGTGGTGTGGGGGCTGTTTGTTTCTGTCTGTCTGTCTGTCTGCCTGTGTGCATCAGGCGTTTGTGGAGACGCTCATCCGCGACGTGTCGACCTCCGCCGACGACGACCCCCACTTCCCCCCCTTCCGCAGCTTCTCGTGGATGGACGGACACTCGTGGTCTCGCGGCATCATCCCATCAAACGATGGTGAGCCTTCCTGCCCCCGCACCGCACGTCATTCGTGTGTGTGTGTGTGTTGTAGGTAAGGATGCCGAGAGTGTGTCGGAGGAGATGAATTGGCATTTCGGGCTGTGCATGTGGGGCAAGGTCATGGGCGACAGCGCCCTTGAAGCGCTGGGCACCACCATGCTCCACATGGCCAGGTAGGCAGGGAGGAAGGACACACACATATATACTCACACACACACAGAGAGATATAGAGAGCCATGTGTGTGCCATCCATCCACGAACGGGTGCAGTGCGTCAATTCGCGAGTACTTCCTGATGAGTCCCGACAACGGCAACCACCCAGCGGCCTTCGTCAAGAATCGTGTGTCCGGTATATTGTTCGAGAACAAGGTCGACTACGCCACTTGGTTCGGTGACAACACCGAATACATCCACGGCATACAGGTGAGTTAGCGACCACAGAGGGAGGCAGACGGACGGACAGACAGGCAGGGAGAAAGCGAACCTCACCACACACACACGTGTGATAATGATGCCGTTCGTCCCTGTAGATGCTGCCAGTGACGCCGGCGCTGCCTCTGATGCGCACCAGAGAGTTTGTGTACCACGAGTGGACCGACCGGCTGAGTGACCTGCCCATCCTGAAGGCCGCCGAGTGGACCACATGGACGTCCATACTCATGCTCAACTACGCCACACTCAACAAGTAAGTGAGTCTTGAGTGTCTTAGTGTGTCATCGCCCGCCCCCCACAGCTGGCCATCATTGTGTGTGTGTTTCTGTGTGTGTTGCTTACGCGTGTGTTGTGTGTGATTCTGCCTGCAGGGCCGATGCCTACACGGTGCTGAGGTCCGTGCCGCTAGACACCGGTTTATCTCGGTCGTGGGCCCTCTACTGGACCGCCTCACGCCCACCACCGCCAAGCAAACAGCCCAAACAGCCGCAGCAGCTGCCAGCACTACCAGACAGCGCCATCGCCATCACATCAACGTCCACATCGACAGCCAGCAACCAGACACAGGCACTGCCGATCCCACATGAGCCAGAAGGGGTGTGCGTGAGGTACCTGGGCGGCATATTCGCTGAGGATGCCAAGTCGGGCACAGCTGCGTGCTGCCCGGCGCAGTGTGGGCATCGGGGGTGTGGGGGGCGGCGGTGCCGGCGGGCCAGGCCGGGGAAGGCCTCATGCTGCCCGCCGTTCGGGGCCGTGTGTGGGGCGGCTGGGTTTGCGCCGTGCATGATGTGATGGCATGATTCAACAAACAGACAGTGAGGGATGAGTGGATGGATGGGGGAGGGACAGGCTGACGGACAAACGGATTGGTGGGTTTATCGTTGTGAATATGTGTGCAAAGGTTGCCTTTTCTCTCTTTTATTGTTGGGCTGGCTGAGAGAGAAGGGCTCGGTCGGTCGGGGATGGGTGGCATTAACGCTCGCAGTGGTTGTTGTGTTCAGACACCTGACTAGTACCTAGAATAATCGGACCTTCTGCATCCTCCCGACAATTTATGTCCGTAAAGCAAAGCAAAGCACGTCAGTCAGTCATCACAGCTGCACAGGGCATACACAGATACACACACCGTCAGCATCAACACAGACACGCGCACCAGAGAGACACGGCTCATTCAGATATGAAACGTGGGCAGCCATTCTACAGATGAAAGCGAAGCCCACGCATTGTGTATCTGGCGCACACCAATCGATTATCAGAGTGTGGTGTATGCATCGGATCGGTCAGGCATCTCCCCCCTTTTCTCTCCCAGCGCCCAGCTCATACATGTAGGTCCGAAATCCCAGTCATACACACACGAAATCACACGCACCCGCCGTCAGCGCAATTGATTTCACAGCACATCGACGTCACACAAGCACATCGACCTCACACAAGCCGAAAAAAAAGGCGCACCCACAGCAGCCAGCATACGCAGCCGCCCCGCCTAGCAGCCGCCCCTCCCGTCAGTCAGTCAGCACGTCCCTGGTTGATAAAAGAAACAACACATGAACGAAGGTCGATTACACATTCCTTCTGGTCTCAATTACCCGGATCGGCATGTTCTCGCCCAGCTCGGTCTGATGTTGCATCGGATCGTCCTCCAACACACACGTGTCAGCACACAGTACACATGACACCTCCATCCTACGCACATGAATGTCCGAAAAGGAAAACAGTCAGTCATCACAGCTGCACACTACACACTCACACCGTACACATCATCGCCCACACTCAGATGCGTCACACCGGCTCCAACACTCACGCCCGTCCCCGAGCAATCGCCGAGCAATCGCCACGGAATTCAATCCAACCGCACGCCACAGGCACCTCTCGGCCAGTGGACGCCTCCATGGTGCCATCACTATCAGCCCTGATAAGAGGAACAACCAACGAATCAACAAACGTTTATCAGACAGAGAGTGCTTCTGGTCTTAGTTACCCTTATCGGCATATTGCGCCCGCCGTTCTCCCTAAAGCGCAACTCAGGTCGAATCTCCCCGAACGGGGTCTGCCATGCAAACATACACAATTCACCTTTCGCCAGCTGTGTGTGTGCCCAATGCTTACCTGGATTGCTGGCCTCGAGGAACGGGCAGCCATCTGTGTCTGCGGCGCCCGCGTGTCTGTCTCGAGGGCATGGAGACCTCCGTGTGGCGCGGCGGGCTATAAGGCGCAAAGCCAGGTCGAATCTGTACAGAACGTCCAATTACCTCGATCGTTGCCCGGTGTCTGCCGGCGTGAGACGTTTGCCTTGTGACATGGGGTGTGGGGAGCATCATGACATCTGTGCGGCGTGGAGTTGGTAGGGTTCTTTCCCGCCTCTGATGCGTATCTGGGGACGGCGCCTCTGAAGCACACACACACACACACACCGACATGAAATGCCGTTGACAATCAGTGCACCCATCCATCCATCTCTCTCTCTCCAGAGCAATCAGTGCAGTGCACCCACCGGCCCATTCCCTCACTGACTCCCTCACTGACTCCCAGCAAAATTCCAACTCACCTTGTTCATCGCGCTGCTGTACCCCTCGGACGACTTGGCCAACGCACTGCGCAATCTCTCGATCTCAGCCCCGTACTGCTCACACACACACACACACACACAGAGAGAGAGAGAGAGATGGCTTGGTGTGCTGCGTGCGTGCGTGTCTGTGTGTTGGCATTTCCCTGACTGACGCGTTGTCTGTCTTCATGGGCCTGTCGAAGCTGCTCCCTGGTTGTCGTCAAGACACCTTCAACCTGCACCGACACGCACACAGACCGACAGACAGACACAGCGAGAGAGAGGGAGGGAGGGAGGGACAGAGGGACAGAGGGATTTGTGTGTGTGTTGATGTATGTCTGTGAGTGTATGGGTGTGTGCGCCCGCCTCGCTCGTCTCATGATCCACTCACTTGGTCGATGTCCGATTTGCGTTGCTCCAGCTGCCGGTCCTTGTCCTCAACCGTCGACTGCACCTGAACCAACACACACACAGACGCAGGCATGAAATGCCGTCGACAATCAGTGCACCCATCCATCCATCCATCCACTCACTGACTCCCTCCCTCCCTGCACCATTCCAACTCACCTGGCCCAACTCCGTCCTGTACTCCTCGCTCATCCTGGTCATCTCGTCGCGCGGGCGGCCAATCTCAGCCGAGTACTGCTCACAAACCACACACACACACACACACACAGATGGTAAGAGACACGGCTCGTTCCATATAAAATGTAAGCAGCGATTTTTGAGAGTGTCCTCTTTTGGCAAGTCGTCTGCAAAAGGCCCTCAGCCTGACCGAGGCAGACAGAGACAAAAACGGGAGGGAGGGAGGGATTTGTGTGTGTGTGTGGATGTCTGTCTGTCTGTCTGTTAGTTTGTGGGTGTGCCCGCCTCGCTCGTTTCATGATCCACTCACCTGGTCGATGTCTCTTTGGCGTCTGTCGAGCTCGCGGTCCTTGTCACCCTGGACCTGCTCGAACCCCGACTTGAGCTGAACCAACACACACACAGACACACACAATCCATCATCCATCCATCCATCCATCTCTCTCTCTCTCTCCAGAGCAATCAGTGCAGTGCAGTGCACCCACCGGCCCACCCACACCCCAATTCCCTCACCGACTCCCTCCCAGCACCATTCCAGCTCACCTTGGCGACTTCGCTCCCGTGATCCTCCGTCAACTTGTCCAACTCGGCCCGCAGTCTCTCCACCTCAGCAGAGTGCTGCTCAGACACACACACATACACACACACACACACACACATACACATGGCTTGGTGCGCTGCATGCGTACGTGTCTGTGTGTGGGGGGGGGGGGGGGGG
>CDMY01000887.1:129335-155324 GCA_001179505.1 Vitrella brassicaformis | reverse complement strand
GGTTAGGTGGCCATGATGGTGTGTGTGTTTGTGACACAAATGACCTCGTAAGCACTGAAATGCCCTCTCGACTCTCACTCTCTCTCTCTCTCTCTTTCTTCCACTACTCACACATATAAAGGTGTTGTGTTGTGTTGTGTGCATCCCTTCTATGTGTGTGTGTATGTGTGTGTGTGTGTTTATCAAGTTTCTCTGTTGGCGGCCTGGCCTGGCCTGTCTGCCCGCCTGCTTCCTGGCAACATATGATATGATATGCGCTCGACGACTCCTGCTGCTGCTGCTGCTGCTGGTGTTGGTGCTGGTGCTCGTGTGTTTGTATGGCTGAGTGTTGGTGTGTTTGTGTGGACTGCGTATTGGTGGGGCTCTCTCTCTGTGTGTGTGGCCCGTCCCGTGCAATCAATTGAAATTGACTCAACTCCCTCAACGTTAATCAATCGACCAAACTGATCGATCCAATTGACTGATACCCGCAGCACCCGGCCGGGTGTAGTCAAGAGAATCTGTGCCGCAGAGTCCGTCGTGCTTATGTACAATGAAGCTGAGATCGGAGGCGATGAGAGTTGGGCGTGCGCCCGGGTGGATGATATGGTCCAGCACCTTTTTGGCCCATGCGCAAGGCTCACGACATCTCCTTTAGTCCCCACCGTGTCCGCGGGTGCGAGCCGTTGACCAGCCGTTGTAATTTGTAAACACACGCAGCGAGGTTTTTGTCTGATTCCGATGCGGTTCTGCTTGGACACGTCAAGACGTCATTGCCGTCACGTTTAGGGCGGGTAGATGCTCTATTCCCTCGCCATCCTCCTGCTGACTGACCTCATCTCCCCTTCGTCACAGGCAGCAGGAAGAACCGAGAGGCAAGGCAGGCAGCTTCCGTTGATCGAATGCCTGAGAAATGCTTCTGTGGCCGTCGTCACGCCTGCTGATTCTGAATTATACGAGACGGAGAGAGTCGTGCTCAACAAGGCGGTGTCAGACAGCACAGGAGGTCTCGGACTGCAACTGCTGTGCCTCCAACCACAGCGTGATTGTGTGTGCGCGCTCGGGCCCACTCCTATGAAGGCTACAGCTCCTGTGGTGGACTGCTGGTCGACGTTGAGGGGCTCCGTCAATTCGAGGTGGTCAAGCGAGACAACGAGACGCTTGATGTGACGGTGGGGCCGGGGGTGCGGCAGGGCTACGTCTACTACCACTTGTGGTTCGACCATAAGGCGTGGTTTAACGGTGGATCGGAGCACAGCGTCGGGTACCGTAGAAATGCACACACACACACACAGAGATGACCAAACGCCTCTATCCGTGTCTTCCCTGTGTGTGTGTGTGTGTGTGCAGCATGGGAGGCATCACACGTACGACACATTGCGCGTTGACAGACGCTGCCTGCCATCCGCCAGAGCGGATGAGCGATCTGTGCGCGTCTGGCTATATCTGTGTGTTAGTTCAGCCGGCGGAGGCCGAGGGCATCGGGGCAGGAAGTACGGCCTCTTGTGCGACACTCTGACTCGCCTGGAGATGGTCACGTACGATGGCTCCATCCTGCAAGTTACCAACTCAAGCGAGAGCGACCTTTTCTGGGCGAGCTGTGGCGGCGGTGGAGGTCAATTCGGCATCATCACGCAAATCAGCTTTACCGCCTTCTATGTGCCGTCGCCGACCGTAGTACATCTGAACTTCCGGTACGACATCGACCAGTTTGTGCCTCTCTTTGAATGGTACCAGGAATACGCGACATTCAAAGCGCCGAGGTAGGCCATGCAGGGACACAAGCATCTATCTGCCTGGGTTGAATGAATGGTCATGCCTATGCCTCCCTCCCTGCGTCTGTGTGCGTCAAGGGATTTCTTCACGAAGCTCATCTGGCTGCCACTGTTTGGGGGCATCGCACTTGACGGAGAGTTCATCGGCACCGAGGAGCAGCTGCGGGACGAGCTGAAGCGCAGCGGGCTTTTCCAAGCAGCCGGCGAGCCGGCCTGCCAGCAGGTGGTGGTCTATGACCCCATCCAGTCCATTCTTGACAGTGCCCTTCTGCCAGTCGACGACCCGGAGTCCCTCATTGAAGCGCCCTCTCCCTGTGAGTGTCTGCAGACTGATGAGCAGTGCAGTATGTGTCCGAATGAACCATGTCTTCTTGTTTGTGTGTTCAGCTAGGTTCGAAAAGCTGAGGTCTTCTATCGTCTATGACACGCTGGACGCCGATCAGCTCGCCGATCTGCTGCAGCTCTGAAAGACTGTCCCAAGTCTGGATGGCGTGACTCTGATCTTCGTCCAGTTCTTCTGTAACTCGCACCCGAAAAGATTGAAAGAAATCTCCTTGTGAGCAGCTAGCTTTATTGTGCGTGTGTGTGTGAAGCGTGGGGCAGCGCATTGGCCGATCTCTCCCCGACAGCCACAGCTTTCCCCCACAGGAACGTCACCTTCCTTGTGCAGTCGGGCATCTCTTCGGAGGACACCGCGGCGGGCAACACCAACAAGAAGCCTGTCCTTGCGTGGCAAAGGGACGTCCACAGGGTGTTTCAGACGCCGTTCTCATCCAGTGGGTTTGCGTACGTCAACTACGTCGACAGAGACATCGAGGACTACCTCACGGTGCGGTGGGGGAATTCACACAAGCTGCAGACACGCGCCACCAAAAACACTTGGGATCAGTCAGTCTCTTGCTCTCCTGTTTCATCCAGGCCTACTACCGTGAGAACGTTGCTCGGCTGAGGCGTGTCAAGAAGCGCTATGACCCGACGATCGGTTTTGCGTATGAGCAGAGTATCCCGCCAGCCGACGAGTGACGACGGGCTGCTCGGGTCGCTCTGTGTAAGTCTTTGGTTTGGTGTTGTTTAGGTCAATGTCTCGTGCGTTGTCCGCTGTGTTTCTTCTAATTGTATCATACGGAGCCGATGTCGTTGTGCGGGGAAGGGAGTGAGTGTGCAAGTAGCGATGCCGCGTTAACATGTTATCCTCTCTATTTCGTCTTTTTCCGATGCATGGATGGATGGATGGATGCGATGTAAGGTGAGGTGGGGTGAGGTGGGGTGAGGTCGGCGGCAGCACGATGGATGTAGTGGGGCAAAGAACAAAAGTCGGTACTGACTGAGGTCTGTCAGCCTGTGTGGCGCCGGACGGGATTACGCGCTCTTGTCATCTCGTATGTTTGCGAACTGACATGGTTCTGTGACGTCCACAGTCATTCCAAATGCATTTGTAGCTTGCTGTGCTGCGCATGTGTGTGTCTTGACAGTCATCCTGAGACTCGACAGACAACGACTTCGTTTCGCTGACCGAAAGATAACTTGACAGTCGAGATACTGACTGAATGTGCTGGGGATTCCGCTTTCAGCTGCCACGCACCACAAACCACACCACACACCACGACCATTGCTACTATGTGCCAGTGCAGGCAGCGTCACACTACACACAAACGCGTAGCTAGAGATGTGGTAAATGTTGTTGAAGTTGTTGTGTGGATAGCAGAGTCCCACAAATCACGAGCGTTGATAAAAGAGCGGCAGAGAGGTCCAACATAAACAAGCAGGCAGGCAAACACGAAGGCGAACACGAAAAGGCACGTGGCCTTGGCGAACTGGGCTATCGGCGACCCACGATGACATGCAGGCTGGCTGGGCTTATCGGCGACCCACTTACATGAAGGCAGAGGCAGGAAACAGGCAGCAAAGTCAGTCAACGCTCAAGTGTGCCAAAACAGTAGGTAGAGCGCTATGACTCGTAAAACACATGGCAAATCCCAACAAATGTCTTCCTTCACTTCACAGCACAACAGAGAGAGAGAGAGGCGAGGGACCCTCGTCAACGACTACGTACGCTTGAAGCGTTGGTTCACCCCCGGCCGCCATCCATCCATCCACACGCTATATAATTATGCAAGAGAATTCAGCGTATGCATAGCACAGAGGGGATGGATGGATGGATGGATGGATGGAGATAAAACGAACCCCACGCTCATGGGTCACTCACTCCCTGGCCTTCCTCTCCTCCTTGTGCGTGCGCTTCCGCTCATCAGCACATCCCACACCCCACTCCACACTCAGCCATCGATGCGTTCGTCAATTGCCTGTGTCTCTGCCCACATGCGTACGTACGTCAGGCAGCTTTGGTTCCTCAAGCACACACACGCACACACGCACACACACTCACACACGAGCACACACATTGTCCGGACTCACGCAGCAGCGGACACACACATACTAGGCAGGAACACACACACACACGAGAGAGCACACCGAGAGCAATAAGAGGTGACACACAGAAAGTGCCTGGAGCACTGGCTGGCCATTCATCCATTCGTTCATTCGTTTAAAGCGACCCGCACGAGCAGACAGACAGACAGACAGACAGACAGATGGCACGCATCAACAAATTTGCCACAATTTGGTGGCAATGGATGGATGGATGCATCGGCGCATTTGTGTCGGGGGGCATGCAGGCAGGTAGCATGGCCATGCCTGTAGAAAACATGTGAAAACGGCCATGCACACAGACGGATGAAGAAGGAGAAAGACAGAGCCCAAGGGCTGAGACAGACAGACAGATGAATGGCACGGACAGAGAGAGATAGGTAGAAAATTCTTTCACCCACCCACCCACCCACACACACATACACACATAAAATACGCCTCTCCCATTTCTGAGACACGGCCGTGCGTGCACTGCATTCATTACTGTCTAAACGCGTTTAACGCGGCATTAGACGACATCAGATAGATGACAAGACCACCCAATCCGGCGACAGACTCGCCGTCAGTACCGAACAACCTTGCCCACTAGTGCTCTCACCGACCTCCCCTCATCTCACATAGGTCATCTCTCGCATCCGATACATGCAGCCGAAAAAGACCACAAAAGGACATCATCCCCCCCTCTCTCTCTCTCTCTCCTTCGGCCATCCACATGACATCCACACACAGACAAGAGACAAGACGAGAGCACGTTTTCCACACACGGCGTACCTTGCTCACAAAAACACCAACCAACCAAACACTAGAGAGCGGGGGCCCATTTGCCCGTCCGCAGTCGATATGAAGCATCATATATCATCACTTCAATGCGGCTAATGACACCTTGAGATGGCCGGCTTGATGCTGTCGGCCAGCTTAATCCTGAACAGATTGGCGCCCCCCGTGATATACAGGAAACCATCAGGGGCCACGTGGGCGTTGACGGCGAAGGTCGAGGTGTCGATGAAGGCCAAAATCGGGGCGCCTGCGTCATCTTGGCTCAGATCAACGTCTTTGGTCTCGGGCACCTTGATGACGTAGAGGCCCCCTGGTCCTGAGGCGAAGAGCACTCCGTTGGGGAAGTGCTCGTTGGGCGCCGAGATGTCGAGGCCGTCGATGAAGCCCGCTCTGTTGCAGTCAGCAAATGCAGCACCAATGTGTCACGCTCAGAGTGTCGTGTTGCTTTAGTTACTTGCTGAAGTCGACCTTGGCGGCGAACTCCTCCTCGGACACCAAAAGGATCTCATGGGTCTCCTTCGGATCGTGCGGGTCCACCCTGAACCACCCCGCCATATAATGACGCCATGTGGGTGCGTGGTGATTGCGTGTGGTGTGACAGGTCTGTGTGTCTGTCTGAGACGGAGGTCACGTACTTGGCGACATACCACCTTCCCGAGGGGAAGGTGAGACCCAAGTTTCCCTCTGAGGTGTCCGACTCTTGGCCCTCTGGGCATTGTCCATCAGGTTGCAGTGAGTGTTAACGGCACATTGCACGACGACAGGCTGTCGCCGACGATAATTAGGCTGTCGTCGGGGCTGATGCCAATGCCGTTGGGGCGGTACACGTTCCGCAAGATCAGCTCGGCATCGTGCGAGTCGGGCGGCACGTAGTAGACGCCTACAGACACCCACACGCGCACACACACACGGATCGATCGAATCAGAGAGACGTCCGTGATCGTGGACCATCCGTCGACCCATGTGTGTGGGGGGGGTCTGCCTGCCTGCCTGCCTTACCGGACACAAAGCCAAAGGCGTCGTTGATCTCACTCCTGGCGTCACCTTCCGTTCTCGCCTCACCGAACACGGCTTGCCGGCCGAACGCTGCATTCCATTCATCGCACAGCACACCACAGCACAGCATGCCACGGCATGGCACAGAATCTTCATTCTCTCTCTCCGCCTGGCCTGTGCAGCGTGTGGCGTACGTGGGTCGCCGAAGTAGAGGCCACCATTGCACCTGCACACAACACACCCACATAACATTTATCGCATGACGGACGGCGAGGCACATCGATCGTCACACACATCCCTCTCTGCACAGGCAGGCAGGCAGGTCCTCACGCGTAAACAACGTCGTTGGGGCTGTTGAAGCGCACGCCTTGAAAGTTGTCGACTATGGTCTGGAACTCGTCGATGCGCGCCAGCGCGCCGCCATTTTTGATCAGCGGCCCAAGGTCGATCTTCGACACACGAAACGACCCATGCTGCGCAATGGTGAGGAAATTCCGTTCTGTGGGGTCGATGGCCTGGCCTGAAGGAGGGAACACAGCACACACACACACACACACACACACACCAGAGAGAGAGCCGGTGTGTGGAGGGAGGGAGGGGGAGTGTCTGTCTGCCTGAAGGTAGTGTAGTACCCACCTACCATTGCCGCTGATGAAGATGAAGTCCGAGTTGCGTTGGCCGACGGACCACTCGACGAAGCCTCCCGAGTTGGTGAAGAAGACTCTCCCGCGCTGCGTGTCGGGACACCACTCGTACACGTTGTTCAAGTCCAGGTCCGTGTGCAGCAGCGCCCCCCTGCCATCTCGAAGCTCAGGAACCCACACGGGGCCCTCCTGCACAACATACAGACAGACAGACAGACAGACAGACAGAGAGGCAGACACACACACACACACACAGAGAGAGAGAGAGAGATAGAGAGAGACGATTCAGAGCACGTCCCCATCCGGCCAGTCAGTCCACCCTGTCTGCTTACGTACAGTGAAGGAAAAGTCCTTCTCGATGACTTCCGTCTGGGCGTCTTTGGCGAAGATCTTCTCAAGGTCCTCGGGGCTGACGAAGGAAGCGACGGGCACCTTCGTGCCGATGTCCAGCCCCTGGCCCTCGCCTTGGACGGGATCAAGCTCTCGCCCGGCGCCGGCAGCGCTGCGGACCATGGCTGCGACGAGCAGGCACGAGAGGGCGAGCGCGGCGCTCTCAACAGACGAAGCCATTCCTGTCGGAAAGAAAGGGGCGGAAGGAGAGAGAATCTCCCAGTTCAACGGCCCGACAAGTCGTTTGTAAATATATCTCCCCTTTGTGTGTCAGCTCTGTGACATGTGTGTAGTGGTGTGTGTGGGTGTTTCCATGGATGGGTGGATGGATGGCTCAGTGCTTTCATGCATGGGTTGATTGCATTGCCGTGTATTTGGCTGCTGGCGGCCGTGATGTGTACACCTAGCGAGGCAGACAGACAGACAGACACGCAAGCGACCGACGGACCGAATCAGTGAAGGAATGATATGTAGGACACAACCGTTCGCTCGTTCATTCATTCAAACCATCTCAGGTATCCAGCAGACAGCCACAACACGCACAACCAACATGAAGATGGGCGGGCATGACGATGCCGACATCGCCATGGACGTCTGTCTCCACGGCCTTTCAGAACAACTATAAGACGCCCGGCCACCAGTTGCTCACCGGCCCTCCCCCTGCCCTCCCCCAGCAGCACTCGGCCTATATGTCTGTCCCCTCCTCAGTGCCCCCGGCCTCTGCTGCTGATTTTGGTTCTGTGGAGATGACGAGAAGCCTGGTGGAGGTGGTGGTGGTGGAGGGGGCGGGGGCGGGGGCGGGGGCGGTGCTGCGGCGAACGATGCGGAAGCCTGCTGCCGGTCCGTATGAGTGGTGTCGTCGTCGTCGTCTTCTTGTAGGTGGTTCTGGTTGTGTTGTCGTGGTGTGGGAGGGTTGCTGTTGAAGAGGTCGATCTGTTCTGGGGGGATGACGGCGTCGAGGATGTAGGGGCCCACCTGCACCTCGTGGCTCATGCGAGAGATGCCCATGTGCTTCAACGTGCTGACACACGACACACAACACACACACACAGATACACCACACACATTGGCTGAGCGAGTGACCGGCAGGGCAGACTCACTTGGCGAGCTGTTCGTGGAAGCGGGAAGACATCTCCGACCCGCCCGATGGCGACCGTGATGGCCCTCGGGTGGGCGGCGGCCGACCTTCTCGTGACCCAGACCCCTGACCACACACAGACAGCCACACACCATGGCAAGGGTCCCTCATCTCCCCCCTCCCATATAGACTAGCTCACCATGACGCGCGGCATGTCCTCGGCGAATCGTGCGAGGCTTTTCCTGAGCTCCTCCCGCACGTTGTACTGCTTCTCGCCAGGCGGGGGACAAACAGGTGCTGCTGCCGCTGGCGGCGCCTGCGTGCCCTGTTGCTGTGGTGGCGGAGTGGGTGGAGTGGGTGGTGGCCGGCCTGGAGAAGAGCTGAAGCACCGCATGGCTGTCGTCATCCTGCTGCTGCTGCTGGTGGGGGTGGCGGTGGTGAAGCCCGACGCCCCTCTCGTCGGTGACCAGAAGAGCAGCAAGGGCATAGAGAGGGGTACGGGTGCTGATGAAGTGGTGGTGGTGGTTTTGCTGACGGCCAGCATCACCTCCCCTGCCACGCCCTCACCTTCACCCACACCCACAGCTCCTTCCAAGCCGCTATGACACGACTGCTGTGGGGCCTCCTCGGCCCAGCCAAGCTCGTCTTCAACAACAGCAGCGGTGTCTTCCCTCTGCTGCTGCTGGTGGTGATGCTGGTGGTGGTGGTCTTGAGGCGTTGTCTGCCGGAAGAGTGGCGGGAACTGTGTGGGCAGCAGGAGGACGCACCGCAGCGCCACCCTAATCGGCGCCCACACCTCGTTGAGCAGCTTCGGGTCGAGCAGCAGGGACACAGACGCCGGAGACGAAGACGAAGTTGATGGCGAGGGGTGATAGTCACCAGTGTCGTTAAGAGTGTCTTCGGAGAGGTGGTCCTCGTCTGGTGCAGGTGATGCGCCGGCACCTTCGAGGCTCAGCTGCCGCAGGAGGGTTTTCCTCTTCGCAGGAGCTGACAACACCACACCGACTTGTGTGCGTGTGCGTTTGTGAGCGTTGATGTGCGGAAAGACACTCACCCCATTGCATGAGCCCGTCCGGCTCCCACGTGCCGTCCTCCCCCGGCGGCCCCATGACGGCCTTACACCGCTGGGCCAGGATGCTCCCGCACAGATCGACGCACCTCTCACAGACGTAATGACCATAATCATGATGATCCCCCTGGCCCTGGAAGAAAGCGATGTGGTAGCTGACGGCCTCGAGCAGCGACGCGGCCTGGTGCAGAGAGGCGCCCTGACGGATGGGTGGGTAAATGGGCCACACACACACACACAGAGACACAGATGTGCGCAATGGGAGGGAGAGTGGGGTGGTCCGTTATGTGTGTCTTACGTTGAGGAGGCCGCGGTCGAGTAGCGCTGAGCAGTCTTGCAGGAACTGGTGATGGACAAGACAAAACAAGACAGCAGCCGACACACACAGATCCATGAGACAGACACAACCTGGGGCGGCCGAGCACACGTGTTGCTGTCTTCCCTCACCGTCTCGGCGAGTGCGTCCAGTTTGCCCGCCGCCTTGACCACCACAGCAAACTGACTGGCCGTCATCTCCCCTCTCCTCATTCTCCTCATCGACGCGCCGTAGAGGTCAGCCAAGACATCGCTCCCCCGCACAGAGCCGGCCCGATGCTCTGCATCCGCGGCTGCTGTTGCTGTTGCTGTCGCTGCTGCTGCAGACACAGGGAGGGGTGGGTTGTAGAGCTCCGTTGACGCCAGGAGCTGGCTGAGCCTCTCATGGGAGAAGTTGAGACGGGCCAGTGCGTGCCACAGGATGGTCAGCTGGTTGGCCTCCAGCTCCCTGACCCTGCAAGCATCCCACACACCACACACACCAGCTCTCATCTGTGTCTATGTGTGGGCTGTCGTCCTGCCTGCCTGGCTGTCTGCACCTGAACGGCATATGTGGCAGCAGGTGGTCGGCCATCGTCTCGAAGCTCCCGTCGCCTCCCATGTACCTTGGCGCCATGACCCGGGCAAAGGCGTTCAGTATCAGCAGCAGATAGGGCGTCGAAACCGCCCACAGGTTGACGCTGATGATCCTCGCGCCGAGGGCGGCGAATGCCGTACGGAACATGCGGAGGGTCTCGGCGTCTGTCTGCCCGGTGAGCGTCTTGGGTAATGAGTTGAGGATTAGCGCGGCATTCTGGGGTGAGAGAGAAGGGGCTGTGTGGACCACCCGGGGCAACAGGAAGGCCATCATCTGCAGCCAGCAGGAGCCAGCCATTGGTGTGATGTGTGATGCCATGGCTTTCTTGTCGGTGTGTCGCTCTGTGTGGTGGGAGCGGGTCACCTCAGTCTTGTTGCTCGGCTGCAGCTTGCCAATGGCGTTGACGACGTTGGCCAGGTGCTGCTGGGAAAACTCCCTCTCGAGTGTGTCCTCATTCTCCTGAGCCACATAGGCTGACGGCGGAAAGCCCACCCGACTTTCTCCCTCTCCCTCTCCCTCCCTCTCCCCAACCTCCTGCTGCTGCTGTTCTTGTGGTCCCTCCAGGCTTCCCTTCAGCACGCCAAACAGATGTTGAATGAGCGGCTCGTGTCTGTAGTTGGCCCTTGCGTAAGCGTTGACGATGCAGGCGACGCTCTGGGGTGAGAGGGCAGGGACATTGCTGACGATGTGAGCAGCGAACTCCTCCAGCACGGTGGTGCCGAGGGCGCCCTCGAATTTGCTGAGAGCGTTGAGCAGGGTGGAGCAGGACCAGCCGTTGAACTGCCGCAGGCACCTCAAAGACGACACACACAGCCTGCAGCAACAGCGACAGACAGATTCGCACTGAGGATTATTGCCATTCTAGTGGTGTGTGTGTGTGTGTGTACGTGTCGAAAAGGAGAGGGTCGTGCAGGTCGCATTTCGCGAAGGCATTCCCGATCGCTGCACAGACAGACAGACAGACACCCAGGCAGCGGGATTGACACATCCGTTTGATACCGTGGGCGTGTGGACGTGTGGACGTGTTACAGGAGCTACCTGCCAGCTCGATTGGTTTGGCGGTGTGGCTGATCTTGCGGAACCGCCGCGATATCAGCTCGAACAGCTCGTGGTCCTGCACAAACAATACACACACACGTCCACACGTGGATGTGGATGCCATCCATGGTGGTGGGCGTGCGCACCGTTGTCGTCTGCTTGGCGTAGGATGAAGCGACGTTTGCGAGGTTCTGCACCTCAAACTCATCCATACGCTCTGACGCACAGCACAGCACAGCGAGGCAGTTCACACACACACACACACAGACAGACAGACAGACAACGGGTGTGTGTGTGTCTGTGTTTCTTGGTGTGTGCGCAGAGTAGGTAGGGCTACGTGTTGGTTAAGCTGACCCTTGATGGGCTGGGCGAGTGTGTCCAACAGCAGTGGCGCGTCGGCGTTGACCTTGGCGTAGGCGTGCACAGTCATCGACAAGTGAGCAGCCTCGAAGAACACAGCCTGCACACACACACACACACACCACCCCCCCCTTCCATCCATCCAGCCCCCACCAGCCCAGCCACCGACGGACCTTCCTGATGATCTCCACGGCCATGTTGTCAAACAGCTCCGGCACAATGCCTTTGTCTTTGCCCACGCCCATCTTCGCAAAGGCGTTGGCGACGTTGGCGAGGTTCTGTGGCGTGAAGTCCTCGAGGCGGTGCGGCTGGCGTATCTCGCGGCCGATGGCCGTGAAGAGGAAGTGGTCAGGGATGCGCAGCCGCGCCCATGCGTTGCAGATGTTGGACAGCTCCTGCGCGTTGAGCAGCGACAGCTGCGGCAAGATGCGCTCGCCTGACTCACACACACACACACACACACACAGAGAGAGAGAGAGAGAGAGCGAGAGAGAGAGAGAGAGAGAGAGAGAAGCGGGCAACAGGCCATCCATCAAGTGTGACCTGTCTCCTCTCTCCCTGCCCCTCTGTCTGTGTCTTGGGTGCCTACTCACTCATCTCTTTGAACAGGGGGTAGTTGACCACATTCAGCCTCGCGAACGCGTTGGCCATCATGGCCACGTCGCTCCCACCAAACTTGCCCATCTTGTCCATCCCCTGGCCGGCAATCTCCCCCAGCACCACATCGCTCTTCAGCCCCATCCGGGCCAAAGCGTGAGCCGTCACAGCCAAGTCGGTGGCGCCGAACTGCGGCAGAAAGGGGACCAGCCTGAAGGCCGCCTCCTGGAAGAGCTCTGCGCTGCGCATGAGCGCGTTGCCGTCGTTGAGGGGCGACTGCGCGAAGGCCTTGAGTGAGAGGCTGATCTGCTTGGGCCGCATGGTGTCCAGCCGACGGATGAAGTCAACGGACAGCCGCCTCAACTCCTCTGTGTCGCCTTCTCGGGCCAAGTCTTGAACGCCGAGGAGGAACTCCTCGTTTGACTTTGACGCGCAGCTGTCGGTTGGGCTCGTGTCGTCCTTGCCTGAGCTTCCCTTTGGCTGATGGTTTCTCTGCTGCTGCCTGGGTTCCGCAGTGGTGCTGATGGCGAGTGGAATGGGCCGCTTGGTCCTGCCCTTGCTGCTGCTGCTGTTGCTGCTGCTGCTGCCGCTGTTGGCATGGTGGGTGGCCTTGGCTTTGGCTGACGCGTTGGGTTTGCTGCTGTTGCGAGTGGGAGAGGGAGTGGGAGTGGGAGTGGCAGCTGCAGCTGGGGCGACGTCTGGCTGTGCTCGGAAGAACTGATCAGTGAGAGTCTTGGGCAGCCGCCTGGCCATCGTGATGATGAGTCAAACGATGGACTGGAGGCAGATCTTCGACAGCAAATGAAGGGATATGCTGATTTCGGCTTCAGACAGCCTCGTCACGCGCCGTTCACGAAAGGCGTGTGAGAATCAAAAAGCTCGCAATCTGGCCTGGGGTGCTCCCTGAAACCGCTGCTGCCGGGGAGACCCAGAAGGCCCGCACATCTGGCGCCCCTCTGGCCTCCGCGCGCTCTCTCGTCCTGTGATCTCATGCGGCCGTTCTGAGCCCCGGCCTCATCACACCTGCCCTGCCCTGCCCTCACCCCTGCACTCATGACATCTGATTCAGCGGTTGTTGCGCTAGAGGACGCCTTGCGAGATGACCAGGCGCAGTACGCCGGGCACCAGCTGTGCCGCGACCCGGCCATCAAGAACCAGATGGCGGACTACTGCGACAAGGCCAGGGCGTCCCCCCACTACTTCACCTCGTCGAGGGTGCTGCAGGGCTACCCCAACCTCTTGCGCATCTTTGAGGACGCCACCAGACAGGAGAATGCCACACTGGAACTGCGGCGGGTCACCGACCCAAAACACCCCAAGCGTGCTGGTCTTAAGGCAGACGATTCGGCCTTCGTGTGCGTCTACCGGGGCGAGCCGAAGGCTGCCTCAGACAAGGTAGGTCAGGAGGCAGGGAGGGAGTGGGGAGGGAGGAGGGAGGGGGGCACTCAACTCACAGATGGAATGATGATCTGTGTGTTTTGTGTGTGGCTGTGGCTATTGGTTTGGTTTGTCGTGCACACAGAGCATCACGTTGCTGGGTGAGCTGACGGGTGAGGTGGTGCCGCAGACGCCCGAGTCATGGAACGACCCCCGGCATATCTGGCCGCTGCGCTTCGTCCACGACGCACTCCCGCCACCACACCCTCCCCACGGCAACACACCCAGCTCCCACTCACAGCAGGAGCCGGAGCCAGAGCAGCCGCTCCAGCGGCCAGCTGTGCCAAAGGACGGCAGCCTGATGCTCGACTTCCGCGCGGCCAAGAACCGCCTCGCGTATTTTCAGCCGGCGGCGGTGCTGCAGAGCATGCAGAAGCGAAAATCTAACGTGCAGATCGCCACGGTCGGTCAGCACAGCACACGAACGAGTGGGTTGTGGTTGATGTGTGTCTGGGTATGGGTGTAGGTGTATCGCGACGGGTGGCCGCACCTGTTGCTGCACCGGAGGCCCGGCACGGCACTCAACCCGGGGGACGAGATTCTCGTCGACCTGCCCCCCAACATGACAACCAAGTACAAGTGCTACATCGCCGAACGACTCTACTCGCTGCACATGCACAACCTACCACCCCCACCAGAGCCTGACTCAGCAGAACCAGCAGAACCAGCTGCTGCTGCTGCGGCGGCGGCGGCGGCAGCGGTCCCTCGCGGCAAAGGTGCCGGGAGTGCGTCGGCTGCGTCTGCGGGCGTTGGTTCGGGTGGTGGGCAGAGTGGTGGGTGGGTGCCGCTGCTGGGGGTGCATCTGGGCAAGTCGGTCATCGATCGCAAATTCAACGCGTGGAACGATGCGCGTAATAGCTACTACTTCCAGGTACGAGACGAAACAGGGAGAGAGAGGGAGGGAGGGAGGGAGGGGGCGAGAAACAGGCGACAGATCAGATCATCCGATCTGCCCATGTGTTTGTGTGGGTGTGCATGTGCAGGGTACTGTGTCAGGTTACGGCAGCAGCAGCGGTCTGTTCAGCATTGAGTATGAGGACGGCGACAACGAGGAGATCACGGGCATCGAGATGGCCATGCTCATCATCGACAACACGCAGCGCAAGAAGAGCAACAAACCCTCCGACCCGACACCACCACCTAGGCGTACCCAACACACCACACACGCCATGCCAATCCACCCACCACAAACAAATGAGTGTGTGTGTCCCGCAGTGCTCCCCCAGTACTGCGAGGACCCCGTCAAGGCCAACATCGAGTACGGCGCCATCGGGCACGCCCCGTCAGCATCAGCATCAGACGACAACGACGGACAGCGAGGGGGACCCCGAGGCCGACACAACGAGGACGACGCGTCAATACGAGACAGAGACAGAGACGAGGAGGACTCCAACCGTGACGCATCGCTCCCCCCACCACCATCACACACGCCCTCTGACAACATCAAGCCCGCCACCCGTGGCAAAAGGGGCCGCGGTGGCCGCGGCCGATCGCGAGGGCGGGGTGGCAGTGGGCGTGCCGGGCGGTCGACCGAGGGGACTGGGGGGCGTGGGAGGGGGAGAGGCAGGGGGCAGGGCCGTGGTGGCAAGGCCAGGGAGGAGAATGCACCCACCTCGCCGTGCGTGTCGCGCGAGCCGTCGTCAGACCCCGCTGTCGACTTCAAGAAATGGATGGATGAGCTCAAGGTGAGCTATCACCTGACCTGACCTGACCTTTACCCACACACACACACGTCTCTGTGTGTGACTGCATCTATTTAAATCAGGCTGCGGGGGAGCTTCCGCGTTCCGTGACCCCCTTCAAGAAGGACGGCCTGTACAGGGGCATGACGGCCCGGTGGAAAAACGACCGCGGCGAGAACAAGACCAAGTCGTTCACCCTCAAGGAACATGGCGCCGGCATCCTCGCAGCCGTACAGGACTTCTACCGCACCACTGTCAACCAGATAGCACCGTCACCGGCATCAGCATCAGCAGCGGCAGCGGCAGCAGAGGGCGGCGGGGACAACGGCTCTGCTGCCGACAAGGACAAGGACAACGATAATGACGATAACGATAGCTCTGCGACCGAGGAGAGTTCGGAGGAGTTGGGGGCCGGCAAGAGAAAGAAGCAGAACAAGGGGCAGGAGGCCTCCCGCGATGTAGTCATGGAGGGGGAGGAGGATGCCGCTGCTGCTCAGGTGAGTGAGTGAGTGAGTGAGTGGGGACGGGGCGCGGCGCCCCGGGGGCAGACAGACACATAGAGCGTCTCCCCCATTCGTGATGTGCTTTGTCATGTTGTTTGTCGATGCTTACTTGCCTCAGGATGACGACGACCGCGACAAGCGAGCCATGCCGCCCCCCTCCCCCCCATCTGCCAAGCGGCGTGTGGCCGCTGCAGCCGCTGCTGCCGCCGCGGTTATGGCTGCTGCTGCTGGTGGTGCCGGCGGTGGTGCGTCGTCTGGTGGTGTGCCTAGTGACCGAGGGACTGCATCAGGTGGCGGTGGTGGCGTGGAGCATGACGCCAACAGTGACGACATCAGCGTGACTGAAGTGGTAAGAGAGAGAGAGGGAGAGAGAGAGAGAGAGCCGAAGGGAAGCAGGGGAATGTGTGTTGTGTGTGTGTGTTGAAGGATGGGATGGAGTTGATAGGTGATGCTGATTCTGACATGAGCGACGAGCTTGTGGACGAGTCCAATGACAAGAGCGAAGACGACAGCACCGTCAACGAGTACGAAGTCCAGGTGAGCACGCGCGCATCCAAACATCCAAACATCCAAACATCCAAACACCCAAACACCCAAGCATCCACCCACCTCATCTCATGTGTGTCGATGCGCTGTGGTTCTGTGGTTCGGTTGTGTGTTCAGCGTATAGAGGAGTACCGCAAGGCCAAGGACGATCGCCACGGTCAGTACTACGTCAAGTGGAAGGGATACAAGGCCAAACTCAACACATGGGAACCCAAGACAAGGTACGCACCGCAACGCACCTTCCATTAGCCATCAGGGTGAGCAAGCCGAACGCCATGTGACTCTCCGTGTGTTTCTGTGTGGTGTGTGTCATCGCTTCAGCTTCGAGGGTTCCCCTCTTCTCCTGAAGCGATGCGTCAAAGTCAAGAAACAATGGTTCAGACGGTAGGCAACACACACACACACACACACACAAGGCAGCAGACACAGACACAGACACACCCCACCCCCTCCTCTCCCCTCCTCTCCCCTCCCTGTCAGCCTGCGCGACAAGGCCCGTCGTCGGCTCGCGGACAAGAAGCGCCCCAAGCCATCGTCCCCGGCAGCGGCATCATCGCACCACACGAAACTCTCCCCCTCACACTCACCCTCCTCAGCCACAGCAGCAGCAGCAGCAGCAGATGCAGCTGCTGCCGCCGCCGCCGCCGCCATATCGCCAGACAATGACGACGACAATGAGGACAATGACAATGACAAGGACAACGACAGCGAGAACGAGCCCAAGCGCCCCCAGAAGCCCCGGAAGCACAAGAAGAAGCACAAGAAGCACGCCAAGGAGAGCAAGGAGGCCAAGGAGGACCGCCGCACGCGCAAGAAGCGGCGGAGAGCTGATACGGAGGGGGACGGGGAAGGAGAGGGAGAGGGGCAGGGAGAGGCGGCCCCCGCTGCAGCTGAGGCCGACATGGCGGCTGCCATTGAGGTCGATGCGGCGGCCGGGTTGTCTCGACCCGAGGAGGAATCGACGAAGGACGTCATTATGAAGGACGAGAAGGGGGGCAAAGAACAGGAGGGCTCGGCTGGGGAGGCGGCGGCATCGAGTGAGGTCAAGGGAGAGAAGGAGGGGCCGTCACCGTCACCCGGTCAGGCCTACCAGACGGACGACGGCCCATCGCCGCCCACAGCACAGGAGTCCCCGTCTGCTCAGGGTGCGAGACGTCACTCACTCACACACGCGCGAGCAGGCAGCCAAGCAGAGACAGGCTCCTTTGGTTGACTGATGTTCTGCAGGCGAGGAGCGTCCAGAGGCCGGCGCTGCTTCCATGGAGGTAGACAAAGGTCAGGGCGCGCACACCGCACAGGGGGCACAAATAAACACGGAAGCAGCATGTCTGCACGTCTGTCTGTCTGTCTGCCTGTCTGTCTGTCTGTCTCTTTGTCCGTCTGCCTGTGCGTCCTCAGGCGATGACGAACAGAATGTCGAGCCCCAGATGCTGGCACCCGACGGCACATCTGCACCATCAGCGTCAGCAGCACCAGTGCCGTCAGGGCCAGCAGCACCTGCCGCCAATCAGCCAGAACCCACTCAAGCCACTCAATCGGCCCCACCACCACAGCAGCAGCAGCAGCCCCAGCAGCAGCCACCCCAGCCGACGGTATCTCGCCCCATGGCTCCCATCCCGCGCAAGAAGGACGCAACCAAGCCGGCGGCCAAGCCGACGTCCAAGGCAGCCATCGGGCGGTCGGATAGCGGCCTCAGCACTTCTCGCAGCGGCAGTGGCAGCGCTATGTTGGGTGTCGCGAACGGCAACGGCAACGGGGGGACGAATAGTGGTGGGGGTGCGGGTGCCTCTGCTGGGTCTGGTGGTGCATCGGCCGCAGCTGCTGCGGCGGCGGCGGCGGCAGCAGCAGCAGCTGCTGCGGCGTCGCTGGGTCTGGTGGGTGGAATGAGGGACAAGGCCATTCCGTGGACAGTGCCGAGCGTCGTCAAGGAGATGCAATCGTGAGCGAGACAAGACAGAGAACGGAGAGAGGGAGATGATGGCGAGTGCGGTGTCGTTTGTTGATGTGTCTGTGTGCAGGTGTTGGGTCTTATACAAGCCGCCCGACTGGCTGTCTGCCACCAAGGACCCCTTCGACCTGCCCAACCTGACCGTCGACAAGATGAAAACCGCCAAGGAAACAAACGGCGAGAAACCACAGATGGCCGTAAGACAGCCGCACCACACACACACACTCACACACCCACACCCACACCCACACACACCCTTCTCTCTAAGCTTGTCACTGCTTGGATGGATGTTGCATGCTCGTTGTGTTGTCTGCAGGGCTGGTCCTACCACTCGTTGGACCACGCCAAGTACCCGATTCTGAGCGACATGAGCCGGCAGTATGGCTACCTGCAGCGGCTGGACCGCGAGACCACGGGCGCCATCGTGTGCGCCAAAGACAGCTGGGCCTACCAGTACCTCAACGCAGAGATGCAGGGACGCAACTTCGTCAAAATCTACACCGCACTGGTCAGTCAGCCCCCTCAGTCAACTCACCACACACACGCGATGGCCACACACGCATTCCCCTCTCTCTCTCTCTGTGTGTGTCTGTGTGTGTGTGTGGCAGGTTTACGGGCAGATGAGGGTCCGCCCGCACGGCACCATCAACAACTGCCTGGTGTACAATCCGTCGGAGCGTCGAACGCGCGAGGCTTACGAGAGCCAACGCAACCACTTGACCCACGCCATCAGCCACTTCACCGTGCAGAAGGTCTACAAGCATAAGGGCACCTCTATCAACAGCCCAACAGACGGATTCTGCCTCGTCACACTCAAAATCGACACAGGTACGTCACTCCACCCCTGCCAACACACACAGGGATGGCGATGCGATGCGGCTGATCTCTCTCTTTCTCTATGGCCAGGCCGGACTCACCAGATCCGTGTGCACATGGCCAACAACGCCGCGCCCGGCACCCCCCACCCCCTAGTGCGCGACACCACCTACGCCGAGGGCTCGCCCTACGTGGAGCGTGCCAAGGAGGACCAGCGGTGGTGCCCACGGGTGTTCCTGCACTGCAACCACGTCGCATTCAACGAGCCATATATCGATGACGAGGGCCGCCCACACGTGGCGCATCGCAAGGTCGACATCGAGCTGCCGACGGTGAGGGAGACGAGAGAGAGAGAGAGAGAGAGAGAGACACGGGTGCATGCAGCCAAGCCAAATGCAGGCAGGACACTGTCACGGTACGGTGTTTTGTTCTGTCGTCTTGTGAGTGCAGGATCTGCAGAACGCGTTGAGCCACCTCGAGGAGGCCCCCGACGCCCTGCTCAAGCTGTACGAGCCCTTCGTCGAGGAGCTGCGGCAGGGCAACGGCCCCCCCATCCACCACCCATACATCACCATACCCGAGGCCGTCCGCCAGGCCTTCAACATCCCCGAGAACATCACCTACACCCCCCACCCGCCCCACAAGGACCTTCCCGACCTCGACCCCCACCTCCACTTCTCCCGCACCAAGCCACAGCCATCGCCCAGCATGTCGCCCACCACTGACGCCGAGGGAGTGAGACCGGCGATCACCCCTCCCTGTGAGCGAGACCGGCCGCCCGTTCGCGAGAGGGAGAGGGAGAGGGAGAGACAGCAAGAGCGGCCACCCATCCGTGAGAGGGACGGAGAGCAGCCACTGTGTCGCGACCGGTCCAAGGAGCGAGACTGGCGCGATCGCCCCGACGACCGTCGCCGGTGGCGGGATCGCGACAAGATCCGGCGGGGCGGCAGTGGGTTTCAGGATAGGGTCATCGAATCGCACCCGTCCAGCAGCCGGTCCCCGTCCACTGACCGCCCTCCTCGAAAGCGCGGCAGTTCCCGCAATGGTCGGGACTCAAGGGACCACAAACGTGCCAGGAGGGAGAGGGCCCGCAGCGAGGAGCGGGAGCGACCAAGGGCGATGGGTGCTGATGACGGTGAGGGGCCGTCGCGTCAGAGTGAGAGGGAGGGGGAGGCATTGCCGGCGGTCAGGAGGAGGACAGCGTGGGACGAGAAGCCGCCCGAGGGGGAGCAGCAGCAGCAGCAGCAGTCGGCGGCGGCGGCACTGCCTACACTTGCCAACCTGCATCTGATATCGATACCAGGCGTTGACATTCGGGCAGTGCAGCAGCGATACCTTGCGGACATGCTTCTGCAGCAGCAACAGCAGCAACAGCAGCAACAGGGGCAGCAGGGGCAGCCGATGGGGACGTAGATGAGGGAGCGGGGAGGGAGGGGTGGTGGGTGCAGAAGGGGCCATTTGTGCTTTGATGGCTGCCTGCGTGTGTGTTTGTGCATGTGGCTGCGTGACTGCGTGCATTTATGCGTATGACGGTGCAGTGTGTCTGCTATGCATAGGCAGTACGCAGGTCTTCTGCAAGTTTTCCCATTCATGCGGATTGCAGTTTGCGGCCGACACGAGTGTGTGGTGTGAACGTGCAACCAATGCATGCATTGCATTGCATTGCATTGCATTCGTGCGTTTTATGATTGGATGCTATTTAATGGCGATGGCTGGCTCGGTGCGCTATATACATATACCGATCCACCCACCCACCAATATGTATACGTATACATGTGTAGGTATTGTCCCTTTCGCGTGTACATAAACAAACAAACCAGGTTCTTTCTCCTCTCCCTGTCTGTCTGTCTGTCTGTCTTTCTCTACCTCTCTTCTGTGTCTAGTGACTAGAGGTCAGTGTCTTGTGCGATAGTGGCACCAGGTTTGCCTGTCTTATCGACCGATCCATCAGAACTGGTGTGTGGGTGGGCTGAGGGCTGACTAGTGTCGTTTTTCCTTGCACGCGTAAGGGTGTGTGCGTAGGCATAACTGGTGCAAAGGTGCTCACAGGCTGATGCACGTTACTACTGAGACCTCTCACTCGAACGGACGCATTCCTTCATGCAGTTCACACCTGTGTGTACTTGCGTGGTTGAGCCACTCTCTGTGCGGTCTATGCGGTGAGTGTGTGCTTGTGCTCGAGGCGGAGACAATAGGGCGGAGACCTTTATGCGGGGAAAAGGCTCACTGACATGAGTTCGATCGGGAAATGCGAGCTTATCCCACTTTTTTGGCCCCCCCCGTGCCACCTGCACATGGGAAGCGGTCACGACGAGCCATCTCAGCCTCACCACGCTTCAAGTTGTTCCTCTTGACCGCAGTCGAGGTCTCCCAAAAGATGCCGTCCGTTCTTGCGGTTCTCACTCTCTTGCTTGGGCTATGGACGCCATGTCAGCAGTATCACAGAAGACGCAAGGTGTATGTAGCATGTGGTGACGCTGCATCGTTTGGTCATGTTTGCACTGCAGGCAACGCCACAGGCTCGGAGTGGGAGGATGAATTCAGTAAGAAAGCCCTCTCTACCATGTCTGACTACTGTGTATGACCGCATGTGTCTGCAGAGGACAACCCAGACACTGAGTGCATCAACAACGCAACAAAACAGGATGGGGTCACCAAACAACCAGAGAGAGTGTTCTCGTAAGACTCACAGGCTCACAGGCCCATCGATAGAGACATGCATGGTCTCCGGCTTCTGTGCAGGTACAAGAACAGTTCATTCCTTCATGGCTACACGCTGAATTCGACCATCCCTGAGGATGACATAGAGGCGAGAAGGCATGAATATGCTGTCCTTTGTCTGTCGAGCGTCGTGTGCTCAGGATTTCAGCTTTCGGTGAGGCGCACTTGTGGCAGTCATCCAGAAGCGTACATGTGTGTGTGTGTGTGTGTCTGTGTGCAGCCAGTGGGTGTGCAGACAGATAGCGAGAGGCTATGTGAGGTTCACCACAGCATCGCTACTCCCGCATCGACCCCCTCGCCCAACGCAATGTGCATCCAGAGGAGACAGAACGGCACTGCAGCGACCGGCGGTATGTCACTGGAAAATCCGTGATTGAAGACGCTCACAGATGCGAATATGCAGTTAACAAGCTTGATGGCTCGTGTCGCCACAATGGCCAGGAACAGCCTTACGCTCTTGGAGACGTAAGCTCCTGGACTGACGCTACTGTTGAGTGGGAGAGGCGGATGAAATGCTCAATCGAGTGCATTGAAGACAGGTACCTTCGCTGATGGACAACACCACACGGTGATGCAATAGATGCGAGATGTGTGTATACAGGCGTTGTACTGCTATCGAACACACCAGACGTTGGGAAGAGCCCGAGTGTCGCCTTTACTATTCGCTCATCAACTCGGCTGATGGAAACACCACCCGTTGGTGCTATTACAAAACAGACCTCCCCGTCCCATCGATCAGGAACCCCTTTCATGTTTATCACAACGCGCCGATCATTCTGACGATCGATTTCGGCGAGCCTGTGTCCGCTGGCTTTGCGACGGCCGACCAGCAGTCTTTCGTGACCAACGGCACTCTCATTGACATGAGGTATACGCACGCATCCTCTCATGAGTGTGGCCTGTGCTTACGTGTGCAGGCCGGTGGCTGGCGATGACACACTTTATGAGGCGGAGATAATGCCCGACCCGCCAAGTAGCAGCAACGTGACCTCTTTGCAGCTGACCGTCATGCAGGGCATTGTGCAGGTACAGTGGACACTCACATCCATCTGTGCACTTACAAATTTGCATTTTCTTACTCATGATTGATCCGCAGGACGCATTTGGAAACCCAAATCCCAACACCAACTTCACTTTCACTTACGGTACACGTAGACCTGTTCACCTGTGTGCACAATTTGGTGCATCTGTGTCAGAGGTGGTGCCCTTCACGGTTAACCTGTCCTCCCCCCAATCGACGTGGGAGTCGCTTCCCATCCACCTGATTGTCACCTTTGACGTCCCCATCGACGTCACTACTTTCAACATCAGTGAAGGCCTCACACTGTCTCTTCAGGCGCTGGATCCTGCACAGCAGGCAACGGCGGCAGTTGTGTACTCCAATGTGGTCGTCCAGCCATGTAAGGCAAAAGATGCGTTCCATTCGGAGATGATCTCTGTGCAGCAGAGGCGTATGCGTGTGATCATCGACCTCTCCCTGTGTGTGTGTTTGTTGCATAGCACAAGTAACAGTCGACTTGCGTCCCACAGTCGCGGGCAAAGTGAATGTGACGATCGGAAGCGGTGTGGTGGTCGATGACGCCGCCTCATACAGGAGCAACTCACCAGCTTCCATCGCCCTAAACTACAGTAAGACTCAACAACAAACGCCCGTACACACACAGGGCATGTGTCATTCGAACCATTTTCCAGCGACCCCCACCAATCAGACCACGATTACGGCAGTGCTGTATCTGCAAGACAACCAGGAGACTACCAAAGACTACCCCTTCCATGTCAACCTCTCATTCAGTAAGGATGTCACCATAAGCGATGTCTCGGCTCTGAGGACCACCAATGGCGACATGGCGGCTGGCGGCATCACGGGGACGGGCAATTCATTCTCATTGGATGTCATTCCAACGAAAGACATCGTGACAATCAAAGCAAACGAGGGACTGGCTGTCGACGGCGCAAGCAATCCAAATCAAGAGTCAGAGCCTCTTAACGTCACCTTCGGTAAAGACAAAAGCATCGATTTCCTACAAGTCTGTCGTCAACTTTCCTTTTCTGTGCAGATTACATCGCATCGGGCCAGTCTCTGCCGTGGATCCCGACCGCCACACTAAGTGCCCCATCTCTCATCAACACGAGCTCCGTTCCTGTCAATGTTTCCTTCAGTACGCCGCCGACTACTGTTGACTGGCATTTCTTCATCGACGGCGAAAGTATCAGTGTTTCCACGGGCGAAGAGCTGACCGACATATTTTTTGACGTGGCTCTGAGTGTACCAAGTGCGAAGACTGGAGGCGGAATTTTGAGCATTTATCCGAGCGAGGAGTCGATGGAAGATGCAGCTGGGCTGAAGAATACGAGATCTAACACAATAAACGTCGAAAACGGTGGGTAGACATGCAAACAAAAGCGTGGCTGCACTCAGCCACACAAATCTCCTATGCTTTCTCTGCTTACTGTCAGATCCAACTCCCCCAGTGGTGACCCTCACTTCTCCCTCTGCCCCCAAAACACGAGATCCAGACTTCAATGTCACCATGAGTATCTCGGAGGATGTGCAGACCATCACGGGGAGCATCTTCACATTGACAAACGCCGAAATTCTGTCGATGGACGGCAATGTCTTACGCATGCGAGCAGCCGCTGAGGGGGACATTGACATAAGAGTGGATGCCGGAAAGGTGGTGGATCTCGCCGGAAACACGAACGTTCAAGCGGCTCAGTTGGCGCTTGCTTATGGTATTATTTGTGGCAAACAGTGAAGCCAGTGAGAGATTTGCACTTGCTCTGTCGTTGTGTCTGGCAGATGTCACTCCTCCCTCTCTTGAATTCAACACAACGTCCATCACCGTCAGCGAGACGACAATCCAGATTGAGGTGGATGCGGATGAGACAGCGGATATATTCTGTCAGCCCATCCAGAATGACCATCCCGAGGCGACCTTCACGCCTGCCGACTTCGATTTAGTTAACAAGCCCCCTACAACAAGCATATCAGCGCAGCAACGCAGGATTAAGGGCAGACGTGGTGAGTTCTCATTCTCTGAGCTAGTCCAAGGCACCACGTATGAGATCTCCTGTGTGGCCATTGACGAGGGAGGCACGGCAATGAATGAGGTTGCAACACACACCGTTATCACGACAGGTAATCAGGGAAAAATAAGCGACATGACGCGGTTTCTTTTGCTATTGCCCCCCTGCAGCAAACGAGCTCCCATACGTAGTGTCCCCGGAGACGAATCAGACGATTGAGACAAACAAGGAGATTTTCACGATGGAATTTAGGTTTTCTGAGCCGATTACAGAACTCGACAAGGAGAGGATTGAGGTAAGAAAACTAATGCACAACGGTGCCACAGCCTCAGAGGGAAGGGAAATCATATCTCATGTCTGTCGAAAACAGGTCACCAATGCGAGGCTCACAGACGCCATGATCCCTCCTTTTCATGCAAGTTTTCTCGGCGTGACAGTCCAGTTCGATGGATGGCCCGCCAATGCAAGTATCAGCCTGAATGAAGGAGCGATCTCCGATTTCGCCGGCAATGCAAACAGATTCTATTCTTACACTGGGCTGCGGGCGGTGGATGGTGAGCAATAAGAAAAGCACATCGGCTGTCTCCGCTGATGCTTTTCCTCTTTTATGTTCAGAACCCATCGCGCCTACAGCAGAGACACCAGGAAGCGTAGACACACCAGGAGAGTCGCACACCGGGGCTGTGTGTGGATCTTCATTGGTGTGTCTCTGTTTCTTGACCCCCGTGCTCGCTCCTGATTTCACACCGAGCACCCTCCACTTCGCCCTCAGCAACGGCGAAATGCAAGGCATCACTCTCACTCAGGACTTCAACAGAAGAACGGACCGACTACGTCTTTCAACGTGCGGCCAGTCTGCCCGACCGGAGGGATTCTTGCTTGCCTGTGATGATGCGCTTGTCTGTACAACGACCATCGATAAGACGCCCCCTGAGCTCTGTCTATGCAAGTGCGCTGTATCGCTGGCGGCTGATGGCGAGGACAAGCGTCATAACTCAACAACGAGCATTGGTAAGCCAGCAGAAAGGCTGTTTCGGCTGTGGTCGTCTCATTTGTCGTTTGTCGGATTTGTGTCAGATGGTAGCATTGTCAGCGCTGTCGAGTATCTTGCTTCGACAGAGCCCCTCACGGCAGGCGAAAGCATGACGCTATTCGTGAGGGGAAACCTCTTGGACGCAGACAGGCACAAATTGATCCTTATTGCCGGCGATGCAAGCACGGTATGTGGCTCCTCTCTACCGGCGGTCAATTGCTCGGTGCCCCAAGGATCTACACCCAAACGGCTGG
>CDMY01000887.1:107428-129035 GCA_001179505.1 Vitrella brassicaformis | reverse complement strand
GGGGGGGGGGGGGATGTCACATTGCCACACCAAGGAAGCTTCAAGGCGTGCTTGTGTCGTGGGGTGGGCAGCGGGACATGTACAGATCCAAGTGACTTCGCCATCGAGCCGACGACGACCTCTCTGATCCAGGTGTATCCAACCATCGTAAGCACATCGAGAGATGAACACGTCCGATTGTCTCACTTCATTCTCATACCCTCGTTGACTGTCGCAGAATGCCACATGCGGGAACGGCGTCATCGATGAAGACGAGCAATGCGATGATGGGAACTTGTGGTCTCAAGACGGCTGCTCCGGCCACTGCAGAAACGACACCTACACCACGCGTTATCCTATGCCTCGCCTTACGGTGGCTGAGACGTCATTTTCCCCCGCCGTGTCTCACGTCTGTTTCGAGGCGCCTCTCACGGACAACGTCAGCTATCCCTGCTCAGCTATTGCGAACATGGGCGTTTTTGGTGAAGGCGCTCGTTGCACGTGGGCAACAGCGGACAGAAGGTGTATCCTGGTCATTGCGGGACGTCAAGCGATGATTGCCAAGGGGTGGCTCAAGAGCGGGCTCAATGGCACTGACGAAATCAAGCATTCTGTGGGGCCAACGGCGGACAGCATCCTCCCATCCATCCGAGTCATCGCGCCACAATCATTTTCACTGGGCGGGAGGGAAAGTTTGCACGTTGACGTGTATGTGAGCGGCGGTGGTGGTCGGAAACTCTACTTTCATTTTGAGTGCGAAGAGCCAAAAGAGGCGTGTGAATCGCTCAACGACATACTGACTAGCGCGTCAGGTAGTGAGACAGCTCAGAAAAGGCAATAGACGAAAACAACTCGCCGATCTTATGTTGCAGGGTTGAACGCGTCAGCTACAACTCTCGTGATCAGCGGCGCATTGCTGGCCGAAGTCTATCGGATTAGCACCAAGCCACTGCTCTTATCCGTGGCCGCTATGAGCTATGTCGGTGTTCATGTAACCAAAAGTGTGCGAATCACCTTGCTCAATGGCACGTGCTGCGAGGAGCCGGCTGCCGCAGTCGATCACAGAATGCATACGTTCAAACCAACAGAGCAGGTACAAGGGGTTTCCGTATCGCATACATTGATGTCTCTGCATCTTGTATAGATACGCTTGAATGTGGACACTCCACAAGGCGGATCAGTTATGTGGCTGCCAGATGGCCGCAATGGATCTACCCTGCTGAGAAACATTACAGACCAAGACATCGGGCGCGTGTTCAACGTCACTGCGAATGTCTCGTCACCAACTTGCAACAGACAGTCGTCATTCCTTGTCAAGATCGACAAGTACGATGCACCGGCCCTCTCTCTGTCCATGTCGCAGCCGCAGAAAAAGTTCTAGATATTGTTCTGGACTTTGAGGCGGAAGACAGGCTCCGACCGGTCTACACAGATTGGTACTGCATCTAGACGCCCTTAATCGACTATGACATGGAGATGTTTGCGGCCTCGGAAACACGTACGATGCCTTATTTTTCAGCCCCTCAGCTTCTGCGTCGCGCGCTGGTTGCCGATGCACCGCGACACGACTGCTTCAACCACTCATTGATCAAAGCAAGTTTGCCGCTCCCTGCCGTTGCGACACACGTCGCCTCGTTTATGGACATGCGGGACACCTACACGCTCAGCGGTCCAAAAGACGGTATCTACGTTATTGCTGTTGAGGCATTTCAAGACCTTAGCAAAGGGAGTGTCATTGCTGGCGCAATCAAGATTATGGACGGCGTCCAACCAGTGTTTCACAAAATCGACCGCTCCATCGAGAGGCCGGTGTCATCTCATTCAGCGGTTTATCTTGACACGAAGTCTCGCATCACTCTGACCCCTCTCGTGTCCTACAAGCGTCAACAAGCAGTGCAGGTCTTCACAGAGCAGATCTCTTTTCCTAATGGAACCATCCCTGCGGGGCAGCTACAGCCCGGCTGGGTCTATCATGTGCAGACTAAACACTGGACCACTAACATACGAGCAACGCTATTCCCGGTGGCTGGAGAGGTGCAGGCTTTTATGCGCGACGGGCAAGTCCACATCGAACAATATGGCTGGGAGATTGCCCCAGCTGCAAAGGAGATCGGCAAGGAGACATACAGCGTCTTTCTTACAAACCCGGCGAGGACAAAGCCGATCAAAATGAAATCCTACAGGAGTCACGAGCCATCTCTGCGGCTTCATCTCGCTGAAGGGGAGTATTTGATTCTGGCAATGGTCACTGATGCGCTGAACAGCACGTGCTATCTCTCGTGCACTGAGCATGACAGTGACGGGCTTCCATCAATGCTCGGACACTGTGCGAAGACCGACAACGACCCTCTCTGCCCGAATACTACACTAATCGTCTCCGGGTCGCTGCTCAACACGGGGTCGATAGAATCGTCGGTCCTCCCCGATTCTGTCGCGACGGAGGCTCCGAAATGTCCCCCAGACCTTGAAGACCTTCAATCTCGGCTAGACGACCTTCTCGGCTCTCCACAAGACAGCCAAGGAGGTCAAGCTATGGTCGCTCAAGAGCTGGAAGAGCTTGCCGACGTAGCAGGCCGAAGTGAGTGTCTCACAGAGGATGCGCTAGCGGCATTCCTGTCCAAGCTGACAGGTGTGATCCCGCCGAGAGACCCAACTAGCGCCAAGCTTCAACTGAGAATATCGGCCCGTATCATAAACTCCGTGGCAAATGCTACTAGTAGAAATGTAACCAATGCTACTGACGCCTTGTCTCTCATGGTAAGAAGGGAGAAGAAATGTGACGACTTGTGTTGACGAACGCCTGCCCTCCCTATCGCTACAGACCACCGTATATGAAAACATCACGACACTCGCCAGGGATTACCTATTGGATTATCTGCACGAGGACGGTAATTTCTCGATCGAATGCGTGGTGATAAAAGCCGCTCAGAACAACACGGGAGGCATCAAAAGGGTGACACATGGAATGGATGGAAGATGAATTGATGCATAAATGTTATGTCTCTTCATGTTGCGTTTCTGTCTGCAGAAGCGTGTCTCTCTGCCCCCCGCAAGCTTGATAAATGCTACACAAGCACTCATCGTCACGCTGCCAACAAACCCGTATTCGGCAAAGCACACTCCCACAGACGCTAAGGTCCTCGACACAGCCATCACTGTGGACTTGTGGCGAGACAAAACCAAGCTACACGACTTGGGCAACGCTTCGGTGCTGTTGACGTTCCCTTTTGACAACTCGACTGCCCCTTTTGGAGGAGTTCCCTTCTGCATGCAGTGGGATGAATGGGCCGAACAGTATATCGACGCTCATTGCAACGTGTCAGTGACTGACGAATCGATTGAGGTCCGTTTCTCTCACACAGATACACATAGGGAGCAGCTCATTTTGTTTTATGCAGTGTGCGTGTACACACCTTTCGACCTTCGCCGCTGCAATATTTCCCATTGATGAGCCCAAGCCGGGTAGTCCACCAATTATCTTTGACACGGCAGCCCTGCTGGCTATGCTCAAGGCGGGTACGTAGACTGAAAAGAGAACGTACGCTTATATGCGTGTGCATCTCCGCCATTTGTGTGCACAGGCGACATCGGCCTCTTATTCGTCGCCTTTTCCTGCGCCTTTCTCATCGTTCCTGTAATCGCGCTGTCGCTGCGGGTGAGTGACTTATTTGGACGCGTCTGTGAGGATCCACATATATCCATCGTCTTGTATGCCTATGTAGGATCGCAAAGATTGGATGCCGATTGAGGATCGCCTGCCATATTTTTTCCGAGACACTTTCGAGAGAAGAGAAGGCTTTGGAATCGGGAGTCTCTGTGTTCTCATGCCCGGAATCAGATTTCTGGTGAGTACGTGTACGTGTGCGCTCGATAAAGAGACAGAAAAACACAAGCAAGGTAATTGCCATGTCTGTCAGGGTTGCTTCACTATCGGCCCTGTTTACTTGATAACATCGCGACTCGTCCTCCTGCCGTTGCTGCCGCTCTTCCTTCTGTACAACGCTCTCTGCCCAGCGAGAGCCGCAAAGAGGAAGGAGGCAAGCGCAGGAGACCATCCATCGGCGATCAAAGATGCTCTGGTGGCCATCCGAGAGTCGCGAAGGAGAGGCGGACATGAGAAAGCAGACGCTTTCACTCAGGCGGTCCTGGAGGAGATTGAGCAGCAAAGGCACAGTAAGACGGCCAAGCGCCTGTCTCGGGCAGCTGTGGGGACCAGAAGACACCAGAGGCTGTCCAACAAGCAAAGGAGGGAGGAGCAGCGCCTGGAGCAGCTTGATGTTCTCCTCATGCAAAGCCACATCGAGCACACACAAAAGGCCGACAACAAGAAGAGAAAAGCCCAACGGCAGCCAAGACGGCATTTGAGGCGAGAAACGAGGAAAGAGGAGATAGAAGATACCCCATTTCAGCAGCAGAGCGAAATATCGGTGCCTCCGCCGGCGGCAGTGAGTGTCTTCGTGTTGAGAGAGCAGACACAGGAGCCCTTTTACACATGGACGTCGGAATATGAGGTGTTCCTGCACCCTGCGAGCCACTTCACAGACAGGAAGGTGAACAAGGCGGTTGAATGCACGACAGGCGTGTACTATGGCTTGTCCCCCAATGTTGTGTTCAATCAGTGGCGTCACTTGATTGACACAAATGGAGTGAGTCATATCCAGCACTCAATAAATCAGTAGCCGTTCATCTTGTCGTCCATTCATTGTGCTCGCTTGGTTTTGCAGCCGCTCAAAGCCATTGAGCTGGATGACATTCACACCATCGAGCAGGATCAACACGCCGTGTCGCTGTACGACCGAGACCACACCCTGCTGCTGTCCATGCAGCCGACCAACACGGACAGAGACCTGCTCGTCGGCCAAGCCATCGAGCAACAGACATTTGAGACGTCGACGACAGAGACGATCCAGCAGAAGCCTTCCAAGGAGGACAGTCTTCTTGTCCCACTGTGCTCGCCTGGGGACGAGGAGCAGCCGGAGCAGCCGAAGCCACCGGTGTCCTCTGCGGCGCGGCCCTCGATCCATGAGATGACGGAAGCACACCAGGACCAGCACGTGACATTGGTTCCCAGCGGCGTAGCAGCGGTGGCCCAAGTCATCCGTGCGGCGAAGGAGGCGAGGAGAATTCTGTTAGAGAGCCATGGGGGAGAAATTGAGGGAACACCAGCGGGTGCCTTCACTTTCGAGGGACCAGTGGCCTATTCCGGGTGTTTCGCGCTGGTCAATGGCCAGCCCGCACACATCTGGTGGACTCACGACGGACTGGTGAGCGCAAGTGGTCCCTTCAGGAAAAGAGACCATGTTCTTTTCCTCAGGTGCTGAATGTGGCCTCGGACGATTCACAAGTGACCCACGGATACTTCGTGGAGGACATGTCAGAGCCGATACTGGAGGAGACCGCCGTCTCCCTCGGCAACATGAGAGTAAGCGGAAGCTGGTTGTGAGTGCCGAATGCACATTCGTGTCGCCTTGTCTGTCGCCTTGTCTGCGTCACCAGCTGATGTTCACCGACCCCTTGCCTGCCGAATCGTTCACCCGCATCATCACACAACTGAAGGCCTCGACATTAAGCCTCTCCACTGCTGGAAGCCAAGAGACTGGCCAGGACGAGGAGCTGCAGAGGCAGAGGCAGAGGCGTGAGACCATCACGAGCTTCTACACGGGCACCGAGTCTCATCGGCCCTCTGTGGCCTCAACCTACCACCGGCCCTCTGTGGCGGACGCTGTCAAGACCGGCATCCCACTGGTGTGATGAAGCACGGCAGGCAGAAAAGGGGAGACCAAGAGGCAATGCTTTGCTCCTTCCTTCAGGCAAGAACAGCTGCTGACCGATTACGGTACCAGCGGTGGACAAATTGCAAGATTCTCGCTCGGGTTGCGAAGAGGGACCATCCTCTGCTATCCTCGTGAGCGGATGACAACAAACGCGTCAACAATGTGTTCTCACGTTCCTGCATTCTGCAGGCTTACACACAACCCCTTCTCGACCCGTGCTCAACGCTTCGGTGCGCTGGAAGCATCTTTGATAGGCATGATCACCATCTCTTCATTGATATTCTGGTCCAACTCCGCCATCGTTCACCGAGTCGGACACGACTTTGTGGACCCGTACGTCAACTCGACCGCCCTGTACTTGTCAAACGACCGTCCCACAGTACACTACCTGCCATCTCTTGGGACGATGGCTGTGTCGGCGGTGTCATTTCTCATTGCCGTGACTGTCGGCTTCGTCATCTATGCCCTCTTCAGAAGATTTGTGATCGAGGTACCGGAGACATGGGGCAGAGTGAGAGAGACACGTGTGTGCTCGTATATGCCTCATGTCAGGAGGAGATGTCTGCTGCAGAACGAGAGATGCAGATCCACTGCTGGAAGGTGATGGACCTCGTTGGCTGGACGCTCTGGACATCCTGGAATGTCGCGTGTGTCGGGTGGAATGTCCTGTTTATTATTTATTTGTTTATTGTTTATTATTTATTTCGGTGACCGATAAGGCGCTATCTATGCGAAGTGCCCTGTGTTGCAGAACCGGCATGACGTGCTGATCGGTCAGTGGATGTGGGCGTCGTTTCTTGGCAGCGCTTACCGGTCAGTTGTCAGTCAGCAGCCACGCGTTGCATGGGTCTGCATAGTATTGTTAACCCTTTATTGGCTGCATGCAGATTGCTCTTCTTCCCAACATTGAACATTTTGTCGATCTCCTTCGTCCTCATCGCCTCCAAATACACCCCCCTTTTCGACGGCGTGATCATTCATATGCCCTCTATCGCCAATTTCCCTTACATCCCCCCGCAGCAGCAGCAACAGCAGAATAAGACGGTCCAGAGGAAATCCCTGGTCAGCGACAAGATCAGCGGCGCCAAGAAGAAGGACTCGTATGCGGCAGAGGAGGTCGAGCAGTCGTCGAGCGAATTGAGTTCGGAGGACGACAATGCGACCAATCGGGGGAGGAGGGCGTCCATCAGCCAGCTGCAGCGGCTCTCTTTCGGCTCTGTAGGGGAGATCTGATATGTAGACCTACTAGTGCGCTTGATGCATGCCATTTATCTGGCGGCCTGAGTCGAGGCACTATAGTTGTGTGTAGTCCGAGTGTTCCTTCACAAGCGTAGAGTAGAAGGTGCTGTGTCTCGTAGCCAATTGTGTGTGTGTGTGTATGTGTGCCTGTGTGTATGCCTGTGTGTTGCCGAGTATATTGAGGGACGCAGGGGTGGATGGCTAGAGAATTGTCGTAGCGGTCGTGTCCCCGTCGCCGGTGTTCTTTATCACACGAGACACACCCGCGTGTGTCGACTTTCCTTTGATTTTGCTTCATGTATTTTTTCGTCGAGTCGGACCGCGTGTTTGTGCGGTGCGAACGTGTGGGCACAGGCAAATCGCTTGTGTGTTCTTCCTCAACTTGAATGTCAGTGCCATTCAGAGAAATTGAGAGAAGTTGACAAATGTCTGCAGTCACGCATCCATTCCTTCCCACTCCTGCCACCGTGCTGCTCCCTGCTGTTCTGGCTGATCATGAACACAGCACGGCATTCCCAGGCTCAATGGATGATGCCGTTGGGTTCCATGCCGCATGGAAAAGCAGCACAATCGGACGGCAAAGCTGTACACTCAAAACGTCCCCTCCAAGTCATGACAGACACACACAAGGCATCTGACACGTGTAGACACTTCGCCTATGCAAGGACCGCTGTTACCCCTTCACAGCCCAGCAGACTGCCCATGCGCCTCTCCAGCGCCCCTCTCACCCAGCCGCCGTCATCCCCGGCCCCCACATACACCTCACACAGCGGCAGCACCCTGTCACTCGCCGTGAACACCACCAGCGCCCTCTCGCCCCCCTGGCCGTGGTCGTTGGACAGCAGCCAGCACACGCGAGAGGGCAGGGGCATGTAGAGTGGCGGGAGGGTGGCCGTCTCGATCGACGCCAGTTTGTCCTCGGAATCCGTATGCGCGAGCGCACGGGCGAAGTCGGTCGGCGACGCGCCGTTGAGGTGTCCTCTCATCCGAGTGCCGCCCCCTCTGCGCATCCGTGAGGCCACGTAGGCCACACACACCATGCGCGAGAGGCTCCCAAATGTGGCTCTGAAGCGGCCGTGCTGGCAGGACACCGGCGGGTCGGCCTCCACACTAAACTGCACCGAACGGCGACCATCCTGCACACACAAACACACCAGAAGCCAAAGAGTGAGATACCAAAGCGATGCACTCCTGGTAGCACAGTGTCATTGTCACCGTACCATATTGACGGTCTTCCTTGTGGCATCGAGCGACCACTGCACAGGGCCAGATGGGGCACTCGTGGACGATGGTCTGACCACCTCAAACAGCAGCCTGTCGAGCTCGTGGGCAGCCGCATGTGCGAAGCGGAACGACGAAGGGCTTGGGCTGAGAGGGGGGGACGAGGGGGTCACATCAACGCCGAAATGCACTAAGTCACGCTCCGTCACGTGAGGGCCGAACAGACGCAGCTGAGCAAGGGCCTCCGGAAGGGCCCGATACTCACGGAAGCTGCCGAACCGTGCTATATCGTCGTCATCGGTTACCCAGATGACCTCTTCGCCGACGAGCTGCACCAGCTGCCTCCATCTCGCCCACGGGCCGCCCTTCTCTGCAAGGCAACACGCCTTCATGTGGCTGGGGCTGTTTTTGACACTGAATGCGATGGGGGCTGAGAGTCTGTTCGAGCGGTGGAGGCGGTGTCTGTAGTAGGCAGAGCTGAGGAGCGATGCTACGTCACGGTTGAGGGCACGGAGGGCAAGAGTCTCGTCGAACGGGCTGGCGTCCGCAGTGCCGATAAACGAATCGTGCATTTCGAATGTTCACATGGCCATTGGCCTCCTTTGTCCTTTGAGGCCTAGAAGCGGAAACAGAGTCCGCAGCGCAGGCAAAGTGTCTTTAGGGTATACAAAAACGGAATTGTAAGCTCGCAAAGCACTTCGGTGTCTCAGCACGTTCGTGCGGCTTTCGGCAGCTCCTCCGTGCCCTGTGTATCGCTTCTTGACGTTCCTGTTGCTGAAGATGCCTCGTCGTAGCGGTGCTCGTACCTCTGGTCCAAGCCGCTCGGGCGGCGGGGGTGGCGGATTCTGTAAGGCACACACACACGACCTGGGGGAGAGGGGAGCGCACACACAGTCTGATCAGATCACTGGGGGGTGCTGAGACGTCTGCACGATGTCATGACGGCATGTGGTTGTGTTGTGTGTGGTGTTGTGTGTGCTGCAGTCGGTGGAGGTCGCCCGTCAGCCCCTCCCAAGCACTCGTCGCCCACGCCTCAGCGTAGGAAACCACACCTCTGACATGAAGACCGACCTCGCGTGTGTGACGTGACGTCATCGTCGTGTGTCCCTCCTCTCGTCGTGTGCTTTGATTCTGCAGGTCCGATGCAGCAGCAGATGCCAGCTCCCCAGCAGCAGGCTGCTCCCCCCGCTATGGGCGGCGGCATGGGCGGCGGTATGCTCGGCAACATCGGCTCGTCCATCGTCGGAGGTGAGCAACACCCACACACACTCACAACCTCAGACGCCTTGGTCAACTTGTCTCTCTCCCTGTGTCCACTGTCCTTCCACTCAGGCATGGCCAGCGGTGTTGGTTTCTCGGTGGCGAACCGTGCGGTTGACGCCGTGATGGGTCCCCGCCAGACGGAGGTGGTGCACAAGCACGAGGGCGGCGAGCAGATGGCCCCGCAGCAGCAGATGGCGCCCCAGCAGCAGCAGCAGCAGCAGAACGTTTGCCTCAACCAGCAGCAGCAGCTCAACGACGTAAGACACACTGACACAGAGAGGGGAGGGAGAGAGGGGCGAGGGGGAGGCGAGACGGGGACTGCACCATGATGCCTCTGTACCGATGTGTGTGTGTGTGTGTTGCAGTGCCTGCAGCGTTCGGGTGACATCAGCCAGTGCCAGTACTACTTCGACGCCCTCAAGCAGTGCCAGAACGGCGGACTCGCATGAACAACCAACACAACACACAACCACTACACACACCACACCACACACCACACACCATAGCCTGCGTGGAGGGATGGGTGCGTGTGAGTGTTTGAGCGGGCGGGCGGGGTAGATAAAGAGCGCTGCGGACGGCTCGACCGCGACCAGCTGCATGGGACGGATGCGCGGGCACTCTCACCGGCCACGCGGACGTTTTTGCCACCCATCCGTGTGCGTCGGTGAGGGATGTCTGTCTGTCGGTCGGTGTGCGCGTGTGATTGGATGCTTCTTCCTGGCTTGCTGGCTGGCTGTCTCTCTCTCTCTCTCTCTCTCTGTTTCGGCCGTCTTGTGTGTGCGCTGGGTGTTGTGCTGTGATGAGATGAGATGTGTGGAAGTCATCCTGTTGGGTGGTCGGTATGCCGCGTGTTGCTCACAGTGGTCTTGTCTCCTGTCGACCTGATGGCCGACCGCCCTCATCAGCTTTCGTCCGCTGGTGGGGGTGATACGTGGTCGGGCCGACAGGACACAAGAACGCTCTGGCGCCAGGTGCGGCACGGACGAAGAATGCGGTTCCTTTCGTAGCGATGGTCATTCATACTACTGACGGCATGGGTGGTTAGTGCCTGCGGGGGAGGGGAGGTCCCCCTGGTTACGCCATGGCGGACCGACCCCACTGCTGCCCTGCGTGTCGGTCTGTCTGTCTGTCTGCTTCACCCGATCTTTTTGAAGGAAAGAGTGAATGGCGGCTCCCGTGTGTCCGTGTGGTGTGTGGTGTGATGGTTTCCAGAGCTGGTAGCCTCGCACCCTACGCAGCATGGATGTGCCGGCACTGCCTGCACGCTTTCCTATTTTGCCCTTGCCTGCCTTGACTGATTGACACATCCCTACCGACCCATACCCATCATCCATATGCTCTACCTACACGGACTGATGAGAATGAATGGATTTTGTTTCATGCCGTGGATGGGAGCGTGTGGGAGCACTTCGTGAGGGGGGGAAAGACAGAGGTCACCAAGCCCTGTTTCACCCCCACACGATAGCAGAGCAGTGTGCTGCAGAGGAGTTCAGGCCAACCACGTGTGTGTGTGTGTGCGTGTGTGTGCGCGAGGGACTGGAGTGAGTGGAGTGAGCATCAGCCTTAACGCTTGTCTGTCTGATCGAGGGACCGACCAACCGATAAGCACGGGCGGGCGGAGGACAGACAGAGACCTGTAGAGCTGCCGAGAGCTAGGAAGTGTTTGAGCCTGGTGCATGCATCAAGCAGCAAGACTGATGGCCGGCATAATGATGAGATGAACGAATCAGCGGCACGTTCAAGTGACTTTCAGTGAGACACACACACACAGAGGTCCATGCTGCTCTCGGTAGATGTCGCCATGCAGCATGCAACGAGACACTAGACACGCACAGCCAAAGGGAGACATCCGCAGACGCAACTATGCACAAAACACATACACACACACACACACGCATCAGTGAGTGAGAGGCGTGAAGTAGTCAGTGATTCTCTTCTGGCCGGCCGCAGGCATTGAGAGGCCTCGCCGGCGGATCTCTATGCGGCAATCTACGGCTAGCTGAGGCAGCGCCACACACTCAAACCCACGAGCGGCCATGTCAGAGCGGAAGAGCACCGTGCGCTCCGGCACAGAGTCCCTCACAATGACCCGCGCCAGCTCCACTGCGTCGAGCAGTGTGGGTGGGTCGGCCGGCGGCTCCTCCGCCCACACGTCATCTATTCTGACCTGCCTCTCTGCCTCGCTCCATGACGCCAGCGACACCTCATCCCACTCAATGCCGTCATCCCACCGGTGCCACTCATAGTCCTCCTCGTCTACAGGCCCCTCAGTGCACTCCAACACTATCACATCGACACTGGGCAGCTGTGTGACGGCAGACAGACACGCAGCGGCCAGGGCCGCGACAAAACCTGGCTCGTGCGGTGAATAGGTGGAGCAGAAGACATCAGAAGCCCTGGCCTGCACTGTGGTGACCTGTGCCGTGATGCGCTGTACCCGCTGGCTGATGGGCCTTTCCTCTATGTGGTCTGCTGGCTCGCCTGTCTGCCCGGTGCTGACTACAGTGAGTGTCCACGGCCTCTCTTTGTCGGCGAAATGGCCCTGCAGGTGGAACAAGGGGCCCTTGCCAGAGTAGTTGCGCAGACACAGAGGCAGCGAGTAGCCAAACTTGGCCTCGTCACTATCACTATCGTCATCAGCCGAGCCATCAGGCCAGAACCTGATGGTCTGCAGCTGCTTGATGCTCCTGACTGCTTGATGCACCACTGCCTCCCCCCTCTCCCCCCTCCCCTCAGCCAAGTCCAGCGTGCAGACGGCGGGAAAAGGCCGCTCAAACCACGACAGCAGGCCCTGCGGGAGAGGCTCGAGCGCCTCAGATGCCTCGTCGAGTGCCAGTGTGTGTGCGCGAGAGAAGGTGAGCAAAGGCAGCAGCCGGTATATCTCCATGGGCACCTGCAGGCCTGGCTGCAGGCCGGTTGGGAAGCTCACTCGTGTGGCGAGGGGGGCCAGGAGGATCAGTGTCGGCTTGTAGGTGCGCAGGTCGTCGTCGGTCATGGCGATCAGCAGGCTGACTGGAAAGGTGAAGTCGCTCTGGCTGTAGTCCTCCTTGGCGCGGGGCGCCAGGCAGCTCTCACGGAAGCCATGGAGCTCCTGCAGCAGACAGGTATGACAGAAACCAGGCAACACAGATGCATGTGTGTCGTGGGCATGAGCACAAACCTGTCCTCCTGCTTCTGGTCTCACCCGAATAGTGGCCAGATCGAGCTTCCCTCCCGGCGGCTTGATGGTCGCTTGCAGCGCATCGAGGGCCGTCGATGGCTGCATGACGTCGTAGTAGATGACATAGCGCGGCCTGCCGACGACCATCCCCTCGAGTCGCTTGACGTGCCCAAGGTAGGGTCCCAGCTTCGCGACGGCATTCGCCAGGTCCCACCCACCGAGTGTCGCGGTGTGCACGCCCGCCTTGGCCGACCCACACCACCGCATCCAGGCTTCGGCACCAGAATAGACGGGCGAGGGCACCTCCGCCTCGCCAGGCAGACGGGGGGCGGGGTGCATCTCGAGCGACCGGAGATTGCTGAACAATGCAACACAACACACCACGGTTGTCATCTCTTCTTGTGTATTCGCCTCATTCCAGCGCACCTCGGCCGCCACGACCGCATGTCTGCGACGTCGCCCCACGCGCCCGTCACCACCACACTCTCGAGCAGTGGGAAGATGAACGGCCGATCGCAGAACGTCAGGTCAGGACCTTCCCTCTCCACCGCCCTGTCCATCTCCTTCTCCGCTGTGTGCGCCTCCAGGCTCATCAGACTCGCTCGCGCACCCTCCACCAGTCTCGCCATCGACGTAGTTAGAGGGCAGCGCAGCACGGCCCGCTTGGCCTGGCGGAGCCGCGGTCGCCAGGCCTCCATCTGCTGGTGGGTCATGTGGATGGGCCGCTTGCTGGTGATGCGCAGCTGGTCGGGCGCCATGATGGCGGGGGATGTGTTGACGGCCGGGTGTGTACGGCTGAGGGATCCGACGAGTGTGATGGTGTCGAGGAGGGGCATGATGTGGCCGCAGGTGACCACGTCCGGCAGTCCCAGCAGGGGATGCGGCGACAACGACTGACAGAAACAAACCACACGGAGAGAGAGGGGAACGAGATTCACCGGTTTCCATGGTGTGTTGTGCTGTGTTGTGTTGTGTTGTGTTGTGGCCTCAGTAGAACAGACCTCGCGTGTGAGAGTCTCTGCGATAGTGTCTAGGCGGCGATGCGCGAGAAGGATGTCGTTGACGCTCAGCCGTATGTTCAAGTCTACTCGACCGCCATCACTAATACCCATCTTCGCTAGCAGATCTACGCACAACTTGCAGTGCACCGTCACGCGCTGACACAAGGGGGAGGGGCACACACAAGTATGCGAGTGCATGAGGACAGCGTGTCTAAGCTGGGGAGATGGGATCTGTCATCTTCTCTCACCTTGCGCACGTGTGGGCATGCCTTCTGAGCGCCTATCCCCGCTGTCCAGCGGTCCAACAACGCAAACACATTCCTCGCCTGCACCGACCGTTCATGAGCGCGAATGACGCCAAGCAGACCCCCATCGACGTGTGCAGTGTGTCCATCTCTATCTCATCCCTCTCTCTGCGTGCGAGGCCTGTCTGTCTGCCCTGACCTTGGTTTCGAGGGCCTGCACCGCAGAAACCGCATCGTTCAGACTTAGAATGCCACTGAACAGCTGCAACCAGCCGGTTGCTATCTGATAGCAGGATACACCAATCAGCACGGAGGACTGAGTGGATGGACCGGACGGATGATCTCTTCTGATGTTTGTTCTCACCTTGTCCGATTCGACAGCAGTTGACGGAGATGCCATTGGACCCCCGCGCTCGGCCGTTCTTGCGTTTCTTGCTGGTCAGATCTGTCACGTCGGCTCCATCATGCCGCCGACTGCAGGACACATAACACACGTGAGAGGGATGGAGGACAGATGCTGGAATTCTGCGCCCTGAGTGGATGCAGGTCGGCTTCCTCACCTTATCAGAGGAATCGGCTGCGGCGTTTGAACTCACAAGCTTTGGGCAATTCTGCATCCTGACGGCTAGTACATCGTGAAACGTCGCGGTGAGGTAAATTCTTAACTTCCGCGGTCTCGTGCGCGTTCTTTTCGTTCTCGAAGACTGCCCCTGGCATTCGTTTTCATCGAACTTCGTTTGGAGGGATAGAATATTGAGGCGCCGCAGCCGGCGAGGTTTTCAATGGCGTCTGGTCCGCTACCTCCGAAGGGCCGCACCGAGACCTTCCGAGAGCTGGCGGGTTCAGGCAAACTCGCTGAGGAGATCGTGAATGTCCTCAAGGTCCTCAGCGATGCCTCACACAAGCGCGATCTGATTGATGGGTTCTGTGGCTTGGCAGGGTTGGGATACGGATGGCAAGGGGCGTTTCGAGTTGGCTGATGTGGCCGCCGCCGCCCGGCAGGTGGCCAAGGAGAGATCTGGCATGCGGCGGCTGCGTAGGATGGTGTTGGGGCTGTCGGCCGGGTATGTCGTGACCCTCGCCATCGTCTTCGGGCTCGTCATGGCCTGCATCTATGGTAGGGGGAACACATTGACCCATCCATCCATCCGTCCACTGTGACCTTTCTGTGTGTGGTGAACCCGTTGTGGGTTGGTTGGCTGGCTCTGTTGGTCATGTCAGTGAGCAAGGAGAGCCACGTGTCGCCTGCCGGCGTCCTGCTCACAGCCAACGGGGCCCGCCCCATCCGTATGGACTGTCACACAACACTTCTGGTCCATTCTCCCTCCCCTATACATGTGTTCAGGCACGCAGACCTACGGGCAGACTGTGCTGCTGTCGGACATCGTCACGAAGCGGCTGCCACTGAGGGCGTTCGAACACATCACCACCGTGGCTGTAGAGGTGAGCTGGCAGGCAGACAGGCACACAGGCACATCCATCATGACACGGACAGACAGGTGGCAGCATGTGTGCGTGGTGTGTGGTGTGGTGTGGTGTGGTGTGGTGTGGTGTGTCAGGTTGACGAGGAGACGGACACGTTGTTCCGGGTGGAGCGTGTGGAGCAGAAGAAGCGCGGAAAAGGCCCCATGACGCTGCACCTCGCCGGAGGATACACCCTCAAAATCGATAAAGGTGCGCTGCGGCCGACGGATGTCCGTTTCCCTTCTCCCTCTGTTTGACCAACCCACCCCCATATCTACTGGATGGATGGATGGATCCATGTGTGCAGATGTGTCGGTGTTGTCGGACCCTTCTGCTGCGGTGTTAGTGTCCAAGCCACACCCACACACCATCACCACCAGCAGCAACAAGGGCCGGCATCTGCAGACGGAACGGTGCATCGGCGACGCCAGATACTGCTCGTGCGGCACCTTGCTATGCGATATCGCCTCCGGTCAGTGAAGGGATAAGGGAGTGAGAGGAAGAGGCAGGGAGGGAGGGAGGGAGACGCTCGTGTCTGTGTGTGTGTGTGTGTGTGGTTCTTGTGCTTTTGCAGGTTCCGACCGGACTGCAGAGATCCGCAGCAACCTGGCTGTGGGACCGGCCTGGGACCCCTCCGATTAGCCAACGAACCAGCGGCACACACACGATAAATAGCGTGCACAGAAAGGATGTAGAGTAGGGGGAGAGAGGGAGAGTTTCGGGGGGATGGATGGATGGACTGCATGAACCTTCGATGGTCAACGACACCTCTCCATATGTGCTATGGCCAATCCATCTGTTCTTCTCACTCACGTCGAGAACTGAGATTCTCTTGATAAATTGGGAAATTGGTGCATGTGAGTGCACGGTTGTCGACTTATCGATTGCCTGCAGAAGGTCATTCATCTGTCAGCTTATCAGTCCTCCCACACACACATCATGATGCACACACACGCGCACACGACAGACAGTCAGTTTAATTACTCAGCCATCCCATCCGTGCGTCGGTCCGCTAAGTACTTACAGGCAGGCAGGCAGGCAGGCAATAGGCAGATACTCCTCTTTTCTTGCTTCCTTGATATCTTCCCTTCCTTCTATCGATGTGTGTGTGGTCGGGTGCTCTTGTGCTCACTCACTCAGGCCTCAGATGGCATAGCCAGGATGGCCTGCATGCTTCACGGACGGACGACGGCAAAAGAAGGGCACTCACACCCACTCGCATCCATCCATTCATCCATCCATCCATCCATTCACTCACTAAGGAGAGAGAGAGAGAGACAGACAGACAGAGAGCCCGGGTGAGTGACATTACACTTACGATAGCAGGCAGGCAGGCAGGCAGGGAGGCAGGCAGACAGACGGGCAGAACCATCCCTCCCCTTGCCCTCCCTCCATCCCTCCCCCAACCACACACACACACTTGCTGGACGAGTCGACGGATGGATTCATTCGTTCACTCACTCATTCGCTGCTCACAGACTGCTGGTTCTCTCCCTCAGAAGTGCATTCAATTCACACCATCGGCCACCCGCACGTGATGCGTGTGAGAAGAGATGCGGCTGCACAAGAAGCTAACTAGCCACACATACTCTCCGTCTGTCTGTGTGTATGCGTGTGTTGGTGTGTGTTGGTCGGCGTGGGGTGTCTGTCTGCACATTACATTCCGCCCGGCAGGCAGGCAGGCAGGCAGGCAGCGGTGTGCGGGCCTTAAAGCCATCCATCCATCCACTCATCAATTCAGATGCACACACTCACCCTCACAGCACACCACTGTTCTTCTCGTTCGCGGACATGGACGTGTGTGTGTGTGTGTGTGTCGCCTCATGATAACATGGTACACACAATGGATATCTGGTGTCTCTGTGAGCGCTGTATTCAAGTGTGCTTGACGCGCGGGAGAGAACAAAGAAACGATCGCGTCTGTACTCAAACAACGAGGTCATCCATCGGCACAAAGCACATGAAAAGGGCCAAAAGGTGGAGGCTTTCCGTCCCTCATACATAAACGGCTCGTTCGATGTGTGAGTGTCAGTCAATCAATCAATCAGCTTTGTTCAAAGCTCAAATTCAGACAGTCTGGCCAGCGGGGCCTGACCTTCGACTCTACTTATTTTTGGAGCACGCCTGAGCTTCTCTGTTTTGCTGTGCTTCGGGTAGACAATGACGTCGACAGTAAAATCATCATTCCTGAACTGCTCCTCAAGCCGGCTCTCTTTGTCCTTCAGCAGTGCCTCTCGCTGCTCCAGCTTCTTCAGCGTTTTGAGCCTCTCGAATTCGAAACGCCGGTCGCCACGTGTCTCGTCAATTGTCTCCAGCACTTCGTCCTCCTAGTAGCAATAATACAGTCAAAGGTGAGTTTTACTTTATGCGCGTGCGCCTTGCGCCTCATAGAGAGACAGACCTCAAGTATTGTCTCCGCAATCTGCTCGGCCTTCTTTCCGACCTGGTCCAAACCCATGTCCTGAATCGTGCCTACACACATATATCAACTTGTCACCGAGAGACAACAGGTCAGTGTCTGTGATTGATATAAGTGTAGTTTGCTGACGGCAGAGCTGATCATGTTCGGCCTTGATGAGCCCCTCCTCCTTGACCTAGAATTGGACAGATCCAGAAAACTGCAAGCGGTCCGATCGGTCTTTCAAGCCTCCTCTCTAAGGAGACTGACCGAAGCATGCTGGGGAAAGTAGCCCATAAACTCTTCTTCTTCTCGCGCCACTGTCTGATAGTACTTTTCATCCCAAAACACGCCGAGACTGAGAGACATCGTCAATCAAAGGCACGCCGAGACACCTCATACAGCCGCCACAGAGCCAGCTTTTGATAGAAGGAGACTCCCTTACGTTTGCCAGTTGATGATGCCCTTTTTCCATTGCTGTTGTAGAAACAGTCGGTCCGCCTCGATTGCCTCGTGGATGGAGTCGTGGTGTTTGAGTCCATCGACGAGCTCAATCAGCTCACGATCCTCAGGGCAGATCTCTTCCTCATCCTCCTCTTCGTCCTCGTCGGTGGTATAGACGCACTCCTTTCCGCCAAACAGGCTGCAAACACCTCGATGTTTTCTGTTGAGCCATCGTCCACCACCCACACTGGCAGATGCCTGCTACCTTACGTCTTGAAAAATGTATCTGACGTCTCCTTTTCCGCCTCAGTTGCGCCAACAAGATCGACTTTCTTTTTCATCTCCTTGTCGCTTGGCATGTTGATCCCCTCGGAGGCTTTCGTTTCCTTACCGAGGATCTGGAAGAAGAGCCGGACTGTTTTGTCCCGCAGCTTCATGCAGGCCCTCTTGATCTTTCGCCCGAGCTTGGGAATCCCCGCTCGAAGCTTCCTCAAGAGGAACGGCACATACTTGCTCGCCCACCTGAATCAGACACAGACGCGGGGCAGACTGCACTCACAGACAGACAGACAGACAGACAGACAATCAGACAGGGGTGTGAAAGTCAAACGAGCAGCCTGAGAATGTGAGTGGTCACCGGCGGCGTCTCCCGGAGGCGGATAGGACTCAGCCGAGGAGGGACCTCATTCCTGTCACAACACGACACAACGGCTCACGCTTCACGTATCGCACACATAAGAGATTACCTGGCGTTGCGCTATGGGTTGATGTATTTCCCCTACCTGTGAATTGCCATCTGCACAAGCACACACAAGATCCTGTGTGTGTGCTTGTGTGTGGTGTGCTTACGGCTCCCCAGGGATTAGAGAGAGTGATGCTCGGTGCAAGTGCCAGGTTTCCAGCAAGTGGGAGGCTCTTCTTCAGGACGGTGATGATCCATGCCACTGTGGCGTACCGGCTGGCCTTCGCGAGGGACAGATCGTGCCACCTCTTGGTCAGCAGCTCGATCACGGTCGTGTGGATGTGGGTCCGCTTCAGAAACAAATTGCGATTCCGGATGACCCTCTGCAATGCGCTGACAGCGAAGGCGGCCCCTGCTGTCGGGGGGAAGGCAGTCAGGTAGCCGACAAGGTACAGTGCGCCTGCCGTGTCGGAAAGAGGAGAGGCAACAGGCAGAGAGAGATTGTGTGTCTCTCGTGGATAGATGTGTGTATGTATGCCTTTCCTGCGCCTTCTCGAGGAACTTGAGCAGCTGGTACTCTCTACAAGCGAAGCCGGACACTGCGCATTCGTAGCCCAGCGAGCATTTGTAAGGGTATTTCTCAGGACACGCCTCGGCGCCTTTGCGATTCCAGTCTCGCAGACAGATTCGCTCATGCTGCAGAGGGAAGCAACCGAATGGATACAAGGATTCGTGGCGCGGCTTACCTGGGGGTCCGCCATTCTGTCTGTCTTCAACACGGCCAGCGCCAGAACTTTGACCTTCGACTTGACCTCATCTAGCGCCTTCGCCGTCGCCGGATGCCGAGTTTTGAACTCCGTGGCAGGCTTCACCTTGTTGAGGCTCTTGTTGATTGCCGCGGAAATGCCTCGCATGATGACAGGGGTGAACTCACATATCATCCTCAGGTAAGTGTAAGCCTGCCAGCTCACGCCAAGCCCGTCTCCACCCAGGCTGCCCAACAACGTGAGCTGCACACCACACATACACACACAGAGACGAATGCAGAATGAAACGGCCTTGGATAGTGCCGGACTGGCAGCTGCACACAGACCATGACGCCCGCCAGCGATGGGTCTGTGATGAGATCTCGGCACAGGTCGATCTGCACCGGAGAGGGGAAAGACCAGAGCGGCCTGATGGCGGCCTTCAGGGACTGACAGGTTTACCCAGATCATTGTCAGGCCATGGTGACCGCCACTGTGAGAGGAGGAGATGAGCTGTCGCTGCCACTGCAGCATGGGCGAGAACATGGGCGCCACCACGGCAGCCAATTGAGCGAGCGCCGCGGCACTGCACTCGATGCGGGGCAGACTGCACTCACTGACAGGCATAGGCAACATCGGCACGTCGCCTCCCGTTGGGATCATGGGCAGCGACTTGGCGAGGCCGAGGGGCGTGCAGCCAACGACCAGCAGAGCTAGAGGCCACATGATGGCCAGCAGAGAGAACCTGACACACATATGCACACAGCTAGGGGGATGTCACAACATGCATGGCTGTGCAAACCTGCGTCGGGCAGGGGGAGAGGAGAAAGGAACCGAAGAAAGACGCCCCCGCATGCAGCCCCCAGTTCCAGTTGAGTTTCACGAGTGATGTAAATTTCGGTTTTCAGTTACGTTTTTCCCCTGATCCATCCTCCGCGCACAGGTGAGAGCGACGAGCAATCGGGGAGGGGAGAAAGGGATAATACCAGATCTGCCCACCACCACCGCTGCCTGCCATCATTCTCTCGCCTCTCCTTCTGTATCTGTCTGTGTGACCGTCAGGGTGGTGGATCTGGCCACGCAGGCCTTTCTTGTCGGATACCTAGACCACTTAGATAGATAGCTATCGTACCCAGCACCACCATCTACCAGCTGTAAGCATGGGTTGCGGCGGCAGCAAGGTGCCGAAGCTGGCCAACTACAAGGAGGTGGTGGCGTGCCTGTGCGACCGGCGCGCCGAGGACGCCGACGGCAAGGTGGACAAGGACAAGGCCGCCAAGGAGGTCGACGAACTCACCGGCAAATACAAGGCCAAGGACGATGACGCCGACTGGACCATGAAGAGGGAGCGCATGGAGCTCCGCAAATGGGCACTGGTGGGAAATAAGGATGGGTTGGGATGGATGGAAGGGTGTGGGCGGATGGATCCGGCGTGGTGGAATGGGTGTGTGGTGTGGCTTGGTGTGTTGTTGTTGTTGTTGTTGTTGTTGTGTGGGGGGGGGGCTGGTGTCGTTTGGTTTGTGTGTGCAGAAAGTGGTTCGTCGCGAGGGCTGGGGCGAGGACGGCGTGAAGCTGGTGGACAAGGTACTGCCCGACGATGTGGCCGAACTCGACATGAAGGTCACCAAGATACCCGGTAGGCACACACAACCACAGCACACCACACCACGCCATCCATCCATCCATTAGTCCATCAATGTTCGTGTGGTGATGGGATCCTTTCTCTCCCTCCCCCCCTGTCCCTCTCTCTCTCTGGCTGTTTTGTTCTGTGATGTGTTGTGATGTGATGTGATGTGTTGTGTTATTGAGCAGAGTTTGACGAGTTGTTTGGCAAGGCGTCCGATCCGATGAACACCTGCATATCGCTGCGGAGCAACCTGGACGAGGGGTCGGAGGCCCTCAAGGAGGCCTGTGAGTTCGGCGGCAAGGAGTGCAAGACCATCAAAGACGCCATCAAAAACCTCAAAGGTCCGTAGGGCGGGGCGGGGTGG
>CDMY01000887.1:89506-103292 GCA_001179505.1 Vitrella brassicaformis | reverse complement strand
GTCAGCAGGCGATGGACCACTTTGTGGCCATCAAGCCCCAGGCTGACCGGCTTTGGGCCGACTGTGACAGCATCAAGGAGCGCCGGCAGCCACACGAACTCATGATCGCCAGCGAATTGGTCGCGAGGGTTGAGAATGTAAGCGTGCACCACCTGTCAAACACACATGCACTCACTCGTTGCATCCCTTTGTTAAAAAAAAAATTCGAAGCCGGTCACCCTCCCTCCGTCCCTCCCTCCTTTCTGCTCAGGCTGACGCACCACCTGTCAAACACACATGCACTCACTCGTTGCATCCCTTTGTTTGTGTGTGTGTGTGTGTGTGTGTGTTCCCTCCCTCCGTCCCTCCCTCCTTTCTGCTCAGGCTGACGGCAATCGGGTCATTTTTCCTGACGCCCAGGCATTCGCACCCGTCAAGAGAGACCACGACACGATCGTCATGGACCTCGAGGTCTGCATGTACAGCACAAAAAGCCAAACAAGCATCTATGTCCATCGGTATTCTCCACATATTTCGTCTGCTGTCCTTCACATCGTTCAGGTCGTCTTCGGTGACGTGACAAAAATTTATGACCAGGCCGCCCCTTGTGGCTCATTCCAGGGACGAGAAGAGACGGCCGTCCTTCTCCACTACTCTCTGTGGAGACATGCCTGACTACGGCTCTCCTCCACACGGGCATTGTGTTGAATATACACACGGCGGATTCTGGAAGGAGAAGCTCTCACGATTCCTCATTCCATGCCCTCGCGCCTCGCAAGTGTTTGTTCCAAGACTTTTGCGTGCAGAAGAGACGAGGTACGTAGAAGCAGACAGACAGACAGACAGACACAAATCTGATGTATGGGTGTGTATTGATTGAGTGGACGGTTGATTATCAGGTTGAAAAGAAACTGCTGTCGAACAAGAAACAGCTGCAGAGGCGAGATCATTGCGATACTGCACAGCCGGCAGTGATGAGCAAGAAGCCACATTGTGCTGGCGTCCTCCGGCTTCGGCAGCTCAGCAGACCTCGCGAGATGCACATTCAGCCCGCAGATCACCGAGATGCGTCCGCAATCGACCGACTTTATGCAGACGCCGAGCGACGGCAGACAAGCAGGAAAAAGGAGATGATGCGGTGGGCAGAGAGCTTGAGGGCTGCATATTTGTGCCGTCTCTCTCGCCCGGTACTGGGAAGCTGGTGGCCAACAGGACACCAGAGTCGATATGGGAACGGCTCTGCAGATAAATGGACAGATGCAGGCAGGCAGAGACGGATCGATAGTCACCTCACATCCGCGACAAACTATCAAGTAACTCGATATAGGTGACAGATGGAGAGAGGAGAGACAGCAAAGAGGCAGACACACAATGCGTGGGCTTTGCTTTGGTCTGTAGAATGGCTGCCTACATTTTATATCTGAGTGAACCGTGTCAAACAGCAGATGGAAAGGCTGTTAAGTGAATGGACATTTCTCTTCTTTCAACCTTCTTTTTGCTGGCACCGACAGAGGGCAGAGTGAGTGAGTGTGAGTGAGTGTGAGTGAATGCGGGACTATGTCTGAAAATGAGTACTCACAAGGGATCAATAAGCATATTGAATGCATGGGTGGGGTCACGCACATGCATCCAAGGCAGGACACTTCTGAAGTAGGAGTCCCCTGCACTCACCCAGCACCTCAAGCACCTCCTCAATCATGTCTCCCGTTTGCTCACTTGCTCCCATCAGCCTCACGGCCTCGTCCAGCCGCCCCACCAGCCCACCCTCCTCGTGCGTCTCTGTCTCCGTCCCTTCTTCGTGTGGGATTGCTGGGGGAGAGGGTGGGCTTTCCCCTTCCTCCTCCTCCTCTACTTCGTCTTCTATGTCGTCCTCGGGCTCTTCGGCGAAATCAATCAGAATGCTGTCGACGGCAGAAGATACGAATTGATGGAAAGGGTCCATAGAATAGCTCTCCATCTGATAGCTGTCGATGAGCGTGTCGTCGAGGGTCTTCATTCCCAGAGCGGCGCGGAAGAGGAGAGGGTGATAAGACGGGCAGACCTTCTGCGGCAGCTGTGTCGACAGGAGGTGCTCCGCATGAGTGATGGCAGCGTAAGCCTCCCTCCCCCAATGCAGCGGGCTCGTCATTGCCAGCTGCTCAGCGCTGGCAGCCCCAGCAAGGCTGTGTCTCACCATTGCGCAATATACGTCAGCCACGGCAAGGAGCAGCGCAACCTGGCACTCGACAACCCGCCGCTTCTCCTTCTCTCTGTCTTCCGCACTCACTTCAGGCACCGGCGGCTGGGCAGCCTGGCCCTTCTTTGCTGCAGGGGGAGACGAGGGCGCTTCTGCAGCCGCCGAGAGGCTCTCCAGCTTCTTACCGAGGGCTGGCATAGTCTCCCACCTTACCCTGTCCCTCAGCCGCATAACGCGGCCCATGACCTCCGTCTCGATGCCATGACGCACCTCCGTCAGCCACACACCCTCGCAAATCCCTCTTGCCAGCGACGATGCCGAAGCCCCACTTGACAGGTCGGCCAACGAGCCGAGAGAACGGAAAGCTGTGTCCAGGTAACCGCGAAACGTCGTAGCGATGAGTTTGGCTGCAGCGGGTGAGATGTTGGAGTGGTCGCCGAGTAGTTGCATGGCCTGCTGGAGGGCGTCTGTGTGTTGGTGGGTGAGGTGTGTGAGATGTAGGGGGAAGGCCGGGTCTGCTGGTGGAGGGGCGGCGGCATTCTCTGCTGGTGGGGCAAGGGAAGCAGCAGCGGGGGCATCCTTGGCCGCCTTATTCGCTTCTTTTGGAGGCATTTTCTCGAGATGAATGCAAGCTTAGCGAGCAGCGAGATTCCGATCGCCTCTGTCACACGGAGGACGGCCTGATCTTCACTGCCAGAGTTTTCAATTACACGTCAGTCACGCTTATTCACATCGTCATTATCCGATCTCTCACTACAGAACAGACAGCTCTGTGATCATCTATCTGTCTTGCTGACGCGTAAAAATTGCGCATCCGTCCGTCCCGTCGGCCATTGATTGTTGCAACCAAAAACACACCTCGGATCCATGCAATAAGGACAGTCAGGCTCACGACTGCCCCAAGCCCTGCCACTGCGCAATCACGCCCTTGCCGCTGATCTGATAGAGACAAAAGCAAACGGCCCAGCCAGTGTGTGTGTGTGTGTCGTGTGCAATCCATCCAATCGTCCGTCTGCCCATCGACTCACCGCTTCCTGGACGAGCATGGCGGTGATGCCGATCATCGCCAGCCTGCCGTTCTTCAGCTCACGCAGCTGAGTGGCCTCCCAGATCTGTCCGACCACACACGACACACAATACAGCACGTGCACCAAGTTCTGCGTGTGTCGTGCATCTTCGGCTCCACTCACTCACCTCAGGGTCGTCCGATCTGACTTTGAATGGGTCGAAGTCGAGGTCGCCCGGTGCCTGGCCGGGCTTGGCCTGCGTCTTGGCCCCCAGCACCTCCACGGCAAAGATGGCCAGCAGGATCTGGATGGCCGCCCAGGGGCGCTCCGACACCACCTTGTTGAAGGCTCCGAACGACGAGTCAGTCGAGTCAAACACACCTGACGGATCTGATGAACGCAGCACGGACACATGAGAGCAATCGCAGTCGACCCTTCTGATCCTTCGCTCGCCGAGCTGACCTGGCAGGTGCCAGAAGGACTGGACGAGCTGTCCGAGAGCGGCGAGCATGCAGACCCGGCCGTGTTTGAGTTCGGCTGCCCGGTACCACTCGAGGGTCTCGTCGGAGATGTTGTTGGTGAAACCCAAAGGGTCGAACTCGGGCCACTCCAGGTCGCTGCCGATCAAGCCCTGCGCGTTGGTGCCCAGCTTCATCGAGGGGGTTGTCTGCATGTTGCATGGACATTGCCAGACACACGGACGGCCGTGCACGGGAAAGTGATGAAGCGTATGTGTGACGGCCTCGCTCACCCTGAGAGATCTCTTGGGACTCTTCAGGAGAGGGCTAGCATTGGGAACAAAGGCTGCACACCACAACACCAGACACCAAACAAAGAAAACATTCTTGCACTGAATTCGTTGCCGTCTTTTGTGCATCTGGCCTTGCTGCATTGCCCTCCTTCCTTCTTCATCCCGTCCTCAGCGTTGATCTGAGTGACCTGATGCGTCTTCCGCGGCGACCACCGCAAGAAGGGCAAGGGTGACGGCGGCGAACACCTTCATCCTGGAGCCTTACAGAGCTGGTAGGGAAGCAGGAAGCAGGGCCTCTCGGAGCAGCCAATCTGCGAGCTTACCAATGAGGTGTAAACGGAGCTGACGTGGAGATCTGCAAGGCAGAGGCAGCAGAGGCTTTGAGGGGTTAGTGGGTGGCCCGGCAGTGTGGTTGCTTGGCAATGAAGTCCATCATCGCTGTGTGCGCTTTCGCGCTCCTCTCAAACGGTGAGTGAACAAACACATAACACATTGCCTTCCTGCCTGCCTGCCTGTAAGGCCTCACACTGCTGATGATTCACGCGCACACTCATGTGTACCTCTCTGCTTGTCTGTGTGTCTGATTTGATCTGCTTTAGCGCTTGGCGCTCGGCTGGATGCCTTCGTCTCGCCCGCCCGGCTGAGGGCCTCTTCCACCTCCTCTGTCGCATCACGGTCACGTCTGACCCCTCAGATGGGCGCAGGCGGGTTCGCCTGGTCCACCCCGGCGATCGATGAGGAGAACAAGAAGATCGCTGCGGAGAAGGAGAAGGCCGGTGAGAAGGTCTACCTGCTCTGGTCGCCATGGGACGCCGACCAGGTGATACATGTGATGATGCAGACCTACCCGGCACGGTTCAGGGAGGGGAGCGCTGGGAGCATTGCATCTCTGTTTGTGTGTGTGTGTGTTCAGGCTGGGTTTCAGGGCATTCCGTTGAGCTACGATGAGCTGCAGGAGGTGGCGAGCAAGCGCATCGCGAGGAAGGGCACCGAAGAGATCTATGCCGAGTGGGGCGTCGATGACCTCATCGATGCAAAGCCGTTCTCACTCCCACAGCTGGACTTCGTAAGAAGCAGAAACAGTCAGTCAGACAGACAGACGCTTACACAACCGCTCGGCGATGGGCGTACGCATGAGTGAGTGGCTGCATCTACGGACAGGGTGTGGACACGCTCGCCCCATATCTTAGCAAGGACAACGTCGAGTACCAGTACTCCAAACACCACGCCAATTACGTGCGGACGCTCAACGGTCAGTCAGGGCTTGCGATGTGAAGCAGCGAACGACGAGAATAGTGCATTCATTGTGTGTGGGTGTGTTGTCGGTGGTGCAGAACTTGCCAAGGAGACCCCAGCGATCGCCAGCAAATCCCTCGAGGGTCAGATTGATGACAAGGAGAAGGCACGCCTCATCTGTCGTTTTGCCTGTGTTATACTTCCTCTCTGCAGAGCTGGTCAAGACTGCCGACGGTGCCGTCTTCAACAATGCTGGTCCGCCACAGACACACACACACACACACACATACACACACAGAGGCGCGCGCACACAATATATCATGTGTGCCTTCCTTCAGCCCAAGTCTGGAACCACAACTTCTACTGGAAATCCATCACATCAAAGGTACAGACAGCCACACCACACCACACCACACACAGCACAGCACAGCGCAGACCCACGCCGCTGTGTGTCCACCCACTCAGATCTACAACGGTGGCGGCCTGCCCCGCGGCGCGATAGCCGAGAAGATCCAGGAGGACTTCGGCGGCTTCGACGCACTCAAGACCAAGTTCAACGAAGTCGCCGCCAGTAAGACAGGCACACCGAAAGGAGGGAGGGAGGGCAGCGGTTTCTGATGTGTGTGTGTGTGTGTGTTTGGTTCTTGTGTTTGGTTCTTGCCTCCCTCCTTGCTCAGACCACTTCGGCTCCGGCTGGGCGTGGGTAGTGCTGAAGGACGGCAAGCTGGATGTGGTCGGCACACACGACGCGTCAAACCCCGTCAAGTGAGAGAGAGAGACAGACAGACAGGGCGGGATGGGATGGGCAACGAACAAGATAATATATGCTTTGTCGTGTTGGTTGGTTGGCAGGGAGAACCTTGGCACACCCATTCTGTGCGTCTCTGTGTGGGAGCATGCCTACTACATCGACTACAGGAACGCACGGCCAGCCTTCCTTGACGGTGGGTGGGGGGTGACACACTACCCACAGCACAATCAAACAGACACAGCCTCACCCTGTGTCCTTTCTGGTTGCGGGGCGGTGTGTGCAGCTTTCTGGAACCTCGTCAACTGGGATTTCGCCAATGCAAACCTCGAGGCAGCGATGCCCAAGAAAGAAGGTACCGTACCCAACACACACCACCCACACAGGGCAGGGATGTGTAGTGTCTGTCTGACTGTCCCTCCCTCGTGTATGTGTGTGTGGGTGCTTTGGGTGCAGAGGCCGCGGCCACAACGGCATAGGTGAAGTGAATGAAGATGGAGGGGGAGGAGGAGGAAGAGATGGATTGACTGTTTTTCCGGTCACTCACTCACTACTCGTAGATATCAGTCGCATGGCATGGATGGCATCCATGCCTCTGTATTTTATCTGTCAAGTAGATGGACGGACGGCTGCATGCCCTCACGGACGGACAGAGAGACCGGCAGGCAGGCAGGCACCAATGACAGACAGAGAGACAGACACGATGCGCGACGACAAATGACGGGTTGAATTTTTGCCTCACTCAGCGAACGGTCCATGACGCACACACACATGCACGCACGAACGCACTCCCTTACAGGAAGAGCTGCTCAGCTGCTGCAGTCCGGCGCTGCAGCTCCTCTTGTGCCACGTGTCGGATGTCGTATTGCTCCATCTTGTTGTCTTGTGAGTTGACGAACTGCCACACGGCGACAAACGGGGTGCCCTGCAGAGCCGGCGGGAACCAGTGGAAGTCGTCAGCCCACATCTTGTCGTAGGGAATGGCCTGATTGCCACGAGACACACGCACGTATGTACCTCCTCCATGGCCACTGGGGATGTGTCGCCTCACCCACCTCGACGTCGACCCAGGATGGCTCCAGTGCAGACGTCGACTTTGGTGTGCCCCTGACGCCCCTGGCGACCACTGAGTACTCCAGCCACTCCTCCACTGACCCTTCATCATCCACAGGCTGGATGAAGCTGTTCATCCCAACCACCACGATTGCGTCAGACTCAAGCGAAGCCTCGTCCTTCAGGATGCGGTGTGCGGCCTGCAGGACAGTCTCGCCCTTGGTTGCGCTGCCCCACACCCCGAGATACTTGCCCTGGTGAGGCCCTTCCTTGTGGAAGTACAGACACAGCTTCTTCCCGGTAATGTCGAGAGGAAGGATGACGAGGGACACTTTTGTGATTGCCCTCTTGTCCACGGAGAGCGTGGCTGGGGAAGTGGCGTCCAGCGCATTCATGTTTCTTTCTTGCGCCTGCGACTCAATCAACGGCGGCGGACGAAATAATAGTACACCAACAAACTGGGGAGGGTGAAAAAGGGGAAGGAACCTGCGGGCGAGGCGCTCGCGGACGCTACAAAGCATGGCGACCTCCCCAGCACCCACACGCGCGCCGGACACTGCAGAAACAGCAGAAGCAAAGGCAGCCCCAGACACCCCAAACACCCCAAACACCCCAAACACACAAGCCATGAGGCCACGCTGGCTCCCTGCCGCCTTTCTACTGCTCGCCACCCTCCTTCTGCAGTCTTCGGTCCTCACGGCTGGTCAAGCGGGAGGAATCGCAGTCACCCCGGAAGGGTTCGATGAGGACATCATATCGGGCGAGGAGAAGACGGTCGAAGTGAGTGTGGTCAACAACGAGGCCGAGGCGCTCAACATCTACGCGTCGGTGGCGAATGCGGCGTACCAGCCCAAGGGCAGCGGGGCGCCCGACATGAGGAGCCAGCTGAGCCCGGATGACATGGTGGCATTGGTGGACCAGAAGAAGGGCGAGCGGTTCATGGTCAAGTGGAGGGACGACCCCACCGCCGGGCGCACCAGCATCGATGACGTAGGTCATCAAGACCAGAGCATTCAATCAGGAGCAACCCTCCCTCTCTGTGTGTGCAGGCGTTGAGGCAGCAAACAGATCTGGCGGGCGGCCTTAACGCGCCGAGCTACGCGTCGACGGTGCAGAACTACAAGTACCTGAAGCGGCTCAACATGGACATCATGGATTTCGCCACGGATGGGGACGTTAAGGCCTTCGTCAAGGCCGCCTGCAGCAGCGAAGACGTCGTCTTCTGCGAATTCGACCAGACCGTGCGCATCGCCTCACATGGCCGCGGCGGACTGGAACCCGTCGATACTACGTGAGGAGAGGAGTGACAAGTCCACTCACTCCACAGACATCCATCCATGCCATGCCATGCCATGCGCACCAGAGGAAGGAAGAGGTCATGGATTTTGATGACTGTGGACGGATGGATTCGTGTTGTGCTGCAGGCCTACTTATGCGTTTTCTCCCTGGGTAAAGGAGAACCTTCGGCAGCCCGACCGCGATTTGCAGGCCCTGCAGTACCGACACGTGGGCGCCGCGTCGCCCAAGACGCCCCCCAAGAGCACGCCTCCCCGGCTCAAGAAGCAGTCCACGAGCATCCCCTCGTCAGAGCAGAACGCGTCGAGCCTCTCGTTAGGCCCGCCCCCCACAGCCGACAGCTACATCCAGCTCTACCAGGTCGACCACCAGGTGCCCCTTCTCGACGACTGCATCAGCGGCAATCTCTCGTGCGGCGGGGTGGGGGGCCAGCTGGCTCCTGTTGCTGATGCAGACCAGTACACTGGGAAAGAGCCGAACGATCCCCTGTTCGCGGACGGGTCGCTGTGGGGCCTACAGAACCAGGCCAACACCGGGATTGACATCCAGGCGACGGAAGCGTGGAGCATAGTGGACAGCACTCTGGGCGGGACGCTGTCGGGAGAGAGGGCGCAGGGGACGGGGCACATTGTGGGTGTTATAGACACGGGTGTGGACTACAACCATGAGGACCTCCAGAACGTGATGTGGGTCAACCCGGATGAGATCCCGGACAACGGCGAGGATGATGATGGTATGCCAGACGGACGAGGAGGGAATGGGACATCGACCTAGCCTTGTTTCTTCTTCGTCTGTGGCACAGGTAACGGTTTCGTGGATGACGTGTACGGCTGGGACTTTGCCAACGACGATAACGACCCTGCCGACGACGAGGGACACGGAACCCACTGCGCTGGCACCATCATGGTGACTTGCAAAGCATTCCATGCGCACTGACACCGTCTGCACCCACCCATCCACCCACCCATCCATCCATCTCGTTCTCTCTCTCTCTCTCTCTGTTTGAATGTGTGGGTGTGTATATATATGTGTGTGTGTGTGTATCTCAGGCTGAGGGCGGCAACGCCAAGGGAATTGTGGGTGTGGCGTACGGCTCGAGCACCAAGATAATGGCCCTCAAGTTCCTGGAAGCATCGGGATCGGTACGCCACTGAGCTTGCCGTGAACACCATAACCGAATAGGTCACTCTCCCTGTATGTGGGTGTGGTGCCTTGGCTGTGCGTGTGCAGGGGTCGGTGAGCAACGCCGTGAAGGCGGTCGAGTATGCCATTACGAAGAAGGCCAAGATTCTCAACAACAGCTGGGGAGGCGGCGGATCCTCGGCCGTGAGCAACCAACCAGCCGCCCTGCCACATGTGCAATGGGACGGATGTGATGTGTCTTCAGGCGATGGAAACTGCTGTGCAGGAGTGCTGCAACAGCGACATCATGTTTGTGGCGGCGGCGGGCAACGAGGGCACGGACAACGACGCAACGGCATTCTACCCTGCCAACTATGACGGCGAGTGCGTCATCTCGGTATGGGCGCATACAATACAATACATGGCCACACACACGCGCCTATTGGCTGGCAAGTCCGTCTCGATGACGCGTGTGTGTGGGTCAGGTGATGGCCTTAGCAGAGAGTGGCGTGACGCCACAGTTCACCAACTATGGGGCGACCAAAGTCGACATCTGCGCGCCTGGTAGCCACACATCGAGAGAGAGAGAGAGAGAGAGAGACAGGCTAAAACCCGCGCATCGCATCGTCCCTCGCTCTACCTACCGATGCAGGTGTGAACATCGCCAGCTGCCAGCCTGGAAATCAGTACACCGACCTCAGCGGCACCAGCATGGCCGCCCCACACGTCGCGGGCGCCGTGGCACTTGTCTGGGAGGTCAACCCCTCACTCAACTACCCAGACGTAAGAAAGAATGAATGCGACAACACAACACAGCCCCATCCCCCACTTATGGGTCCTGTCTGATCAGGTGAAGAAGCTGATCATGGATACGGTGCAAAAGCTCGATCAGCTGGAGGGCAAGTGCGTGTCGGAGGGCCTGCTCGACGCGGCGGCCTCGGTGGCCGACAGCTACAGCAGCGGCGGGTGGATCTCTATCTTGGACACCTTCAACGTGCCCTCAGACCTTCCCGCGGGCGGGCAGATCAACATCCCCGTCATACTCAGCCCCAAAATGGACGGCACATACGTGTGAGTCTCATTTTTGCCCACCCATTCTCACCCACCCAGGTCTATGCCCGCGTGTGTGTGTGTGTGTGTGTGTACGCTTCTCCCTCGATCAGCGCGCAGATCGTGGTATCGGCCGAGAACGCCGCGGGCAGTGAGGTCGACCAAGCCGCGGTCAACGTCACAGTGCGAGCGGACATCCAGCAGACGGGCGCCCCACCCACAACGGCCCCAACACAACCGCCCACAGCCGCGCCAAGCATGGCGCCGCCCACAGCCGCGCCAAGCATGGCGCCGCCCACAGCCGCGCCAAGCATGGCGCCGCCCACTGACCCCCCCGTAGCCCCCACACAGCAGCCCCCCGAGGTGCCACTGCCGTCGACAGAGCCACCAGCAACGACAGGCACTCCCAGGACAGGAGCGCCCCCCACAGAAACGCCCTCGCCCTCTCAGCCCCCTGACGGCAACACCGGCCCGCAGTTGCGTGACCTGCCCGCGTATATGGATCTGGGGAGTGGCGCCACTGGTGTGCCAATGTTCGTCAAGTACATCTCGTTTGCCAACGACGGGGGTGAGACGCTCGAGGTGAAGGTCCTGCGATTCACGGGTGGCAACTACATGGACTTTATCTCCAACCCCTCGATGCCAGCGACAACGATCATGGTTGAGCCCGGCAACGAAGTCGACGGCGTTCAGGTGCTATGGGTGCTACGGGACACGCGACACACGCATTCATTAGATGGGATGGGTGGGTTGACCGAGGTGCATGTATGTGTGTGTGTGTGTGTGTGTCAGATGGGATTCTTCCGGATGCAGGCTGCCGAGATCACGACGACGTTGGAAATTGAGACCAACGAGGAGGGCGGCAAGGCCTACCAGATCGAGCTGCACGCCGTGACCACCAACACGACCCTCAGCCCGCCCGCAGTCGTCCACGAGACCGGCTCTATGAGTGCCTCCGACGACACACATATCGAGGTGGGCCTCTCACCTCTCACCTCTCACCCAACACACACACATTCATTGTGCGTGGCGTGTGCCTGTGTGTGTGTGTGTGTGTGTGTCGCCCATGGTCAGATCACCAACGGCGGGGGCACCGCGATGACTTACGAAATGATGTTCGTGCCCACCAACAGGGCCCTCTACCGGCAGATGAACGCCACCGTCGACGGCTACTTCATCGCCCGCAACGACAGGAAGGAGGCCATGCCCGCCTTCGCATGGAACGACGCTTCCACCGGGAAAATGGCCGAGCAGCGGAGGCTCATGCTCTCAAGTGAGAACGCCCTCCCTCCCCGGCAAACAAAACAACAAGGAGGAGAATGGAGCGACCTGTCTGTCGGTGTGTGTGTGTTGTGTGTGTGGACTGGACAGATGAGGACGACGCCGTGGCTGAGGTGATGCTGCCCTTCCCCTTTCACTTTTGGGGCGAGGACCATGAGGTCATGTACATCTGCACCAACGGCTTCATCACATTCAAGGCATGGGACTTCGAAGCCGACCGGGCAAACGAACCAGGCCTCGGCAAAGCCGATGGACTCAAGGCGGTCGGGACAATCCCAGCCACTGACACCGACTGAGCCCATGAATAATGGCACAAGGAGAGTCTGACACGGACACAAGTGTGTGTGTGTGTGTGTGCGTGTGGGTGTGTGTGTGTAGGTGATAGCTCCGTACTGGTGTGACCTGACGCTGGTCGGCAAGGCGGACGCCGATGTATGGGTCTACCACACGGAGAGCGAGGTGGTCGTCCAGTGGCAAGACCTCAGGCACTTCGGTTAGTTCTAGTCAGTCAATCAGCCGACGGACAGCTGACACAAGGACAGACAGCCCCACAGGAGTCTGCACATCTGTATGTGTGTGTGTGTGTGTGTGCGCGTGTGTGTGTTCAGGCGACCCGGCGTCGCATTTTACCTTCCAGGTGGTGTTGGAGAAGACGGGGGCCATCCATTTCTTCTACAACGAGATGGAGGGGTCAGGGGGCGTCGGGGGCACCTGGGCGCAGGTGACTGACTGACTGACACATACCCTTCCCCCACCACCCACCCTTCAATGCACGCACACACACACACACACACACAGGGGTTGCCGCTGATGGATGGATGGATGGCTGTTGGATGTCAGGTTGGTCTGGCAAGCCTCGACGGCACCATGAAGGTCGACTTCGAGCCATCCGGGAGCTTCCCCACCTCCCGCTCAGCCGTCACCTTCCACCCCCAATCCAGCGAAGTCGACACCTGGTTCAAGTTCAGCTCCACCAGCGACAGCGACGATACCGTCACGGTCACAGGCGACAGTCAGAGCATAGCCTCGGGCGAGATCCCGCCCGGGCACTCGGCCCAGGTCGCATATGAGATCAATCCCACCCCCGAGATGAAGGACGACGTCGTGCTTACGGGCCTGATCTTCTTCAGCATGCACGGCAACGACGTGGCCTTCGCCGACATGGCCGTGCAGGTCACCGTCACGCCACAGCAGGACGGCGGCGGCAGCAGCACCACCCCCACACCCACCCCCACACCCGGAGAGCCCCCACCAGGCGAAGGAGACCCCCCGGGCAGCCCACCGCCAGGCAGTCGGCCCGACCCATTGAAGCCCGTTGTTCCGGCGGATTCCAACCTGTGGTACTTTGTGCGGTATCCGGGGTTCGCCCTGCGGGGTTTCAACGAGGAGACGATCAACGACTTGACGGTCGAGGCGTGCGCGGACAGGTGTGTGGAGCAAGCGTGGTGTCTGTCGTTCGACTATGAGGTCACGCGGACGGCTTGCAAGCTCAGCAAAGAGGACCGCTTCACCCAGCCGAGCGCATGGGCTCACTATGGACACGGGTGAGTCAGTCGGCGGCGTGTGTGCGTGGGACGGTGGGACGGTGGGACGGTGGGAGGAGAGAGACGACGGGCACACTGAAGCGATGTGTCTGTCTGTCTGTCTGTCTGTGTGTGTAGCTGGGTGGATTTCTATGAGTTCTACGACCATGAGGCCAGGCGAAGAAGGCGGCAAAGGCGAGAGCTGCATGAGCATGACGAGACTGAGAACGAGCAGAACGAGAACGAGCCCGCCTCCCTCCCCCTCCCCCTCCCCAAGGCCAACTTGACCACCACAGTTGCTGACGCGAGGTTCCTCGCCGATGCGGACGGCCCGCTGCTGACCAACCTGCGGATGCCTTTCTGATGTCGTGTCGAGCAGCGATCGATTTCGTTCCCTTCTTTCTTTTGGGTGGGTGGGTGGGTGGGTGGGTCAGTATGTGTGTGTGTGTGTATGTGTGTATGGCGTATGGCCGTATGTGTGGTGTGTATCGCACGAATCAGTCCATGATGGCTGCAGCAGGTATTTGCTTCATCATTTTTCTTGAGCTTTTGGGGCGGGGCGGG
>CDMY01000887.1:74248-89206 GCA_001179505.1 Vitrella brassicaformis | reverse complement strand
GGCGGGGCGGGGCGGGGCGGGCGACATGCACATGCATACCTATGCACACGCGCGCACCGTGGGGGCGGGCCCGTGGGCCCGCTGCTTTTGTGAAGTCTTTACCCTTCATGTGGCACGCATCGCATCTGTGATGCGACTGACTATTGCGCGTGCAGTTCGGCCGACATCCCCGCCATCCGTCCATCCAGCTGTATCCCTTGCTCCCTCCCTCCCTCTCTGTCTGTCTGTCTGTCTGTCTGTCTATGTCGATGTGTCGATGTGGCGATGAATGACGTCTAGCTATCTACCTGTCTAGTCTAGCCATCCATCCTGTGTATACGGAGGGGATATGATTATGGCACACATGACATGGGATTGGGAGATTGGGCTGGGGTCACGTATATCACCGTGGTATAGGCATATATGGCAGACAGGTGGTGAGGAATGATGACTGACCCCAAGGTGTTCGTGCTCCAAGGGTGCTGCGTGCGTGCGGGGAAGGGCAGAGAGAGGCGCTAGCAGAGGAGAATAGTCGGGCGGGTAGGTCAGTAGGTCAGTAGGTGCATATGGCCGTGGGTACGTGTCTCCATGCGTCAGCCAGTCCGATACACACACACAGTAACACATACATACACATACATACACAAACACACATGGATGGATGGATCGATTGCTCGATCCCTCGACGATTGGTTTAGTGCCTTTTTGTCACCTTCTTGGCACTCACGTCATTGTGTGGCATCACCGCAGCTGTGTCTCTCTCTCTCTCTGTGTGTGTGTGTGTGTGTCGCATCCATCCGTCCACCGAGCGATGTGAATTCCTCGTGTGGGATTTTTGCCTATGTCCCTTTTTTACAGGCAGACAGACAGAGGGGCGGAGAGAGAAGGGCCATGAGCAGACACACACACCCAGACAGACACACACACTTCCTGCTAGTAACGCCATGGCGTGCGAGTGTGTGTGTGTGTGGGAGCGTGCATACGCATACACACAGTCCAGCTGCATCCCACCACAATGCGATCCGATCCATCGTGTTGCGTGCGTGACAGTGGTCAGCCGGCCGGCAAATATATCCGCCCTGGCTGTGCTGTTTAGTCAGTCGTGTCATGTCATGTTGTGTGTGTGTCATGTCGCTAATCAGAACATCCTTGCGTCCACCCGTCGGTCCCTCCGTCCATCCATGTGTGCATTGATGTGATGTGCATGGCCCTGTGCGCGTTCGTGACCTAATAAAGAGTCTCACATTCTCATACACCTCACTGTCACTGTCACTGTCACTGTCTGTCTGTCTGTCTGTCTCTGACCCAATCAACACGTCAGCGCCACTCGTGGGTGAATGGAGTCCTGAATAAAGCCGCTCTCTAGTCGATATATGAATTCCCTCTCCCACACACGCACAGAGCACACCCACACACCGCATGATTGCTTTGACAAATGCCCCTTCCGTCGCTCCCTCGTCATCGAGTCTGTCAGCCCGTCATGCCGAGAGCCCCCCCATCTGTGACATTTTGCTCTGGTCCACCCACACCGTCACGGTGCCGCTCACCGGCACATCTGTCTCGACAACCACGTGTGTGCCCTTGGCCGGCCGCGACGCATGCCGCACCAGCGGCTGCGCGTCGTCAAGCTCCAGCGAATACTGCACCCGCTGGATGCTCGGAAACAAGAGCTCGTCGGAGAAGTCGAAGTCCCATTTGGTGGCATTGGTGAGGTGCAGCTGCCGCACGGACGAGGTGCTGACGGCCGTCATGTTTTTGGAGACCACATTGGCGCCGATATAGGTGTCCTCGACGCTGTCGAAGTTGCCCTCCACCAGCATGATGCTCTCGTCGCTGAAGTCGAAGGTGTTGGCCCTCACGACCAACCCCTGTCAGTCACCACACACACACACACACACACACACACAGGGGTGAGGTGAGCATCATGGCATGGACGAGGGAAGCGGCAGACCTCATTCATTGTTCATTTACTCACCTCGATGGTGGGGGCTCTCCTCGTGTCGCCGTCCTCCCCGGCTCTGTCGGCCTTTAGAATGATCTGCGCCCCGCCGAGAAAGAAGCTGTTGGTCACCGTGACGTGGTAGGGATTCATGAGTATGAGGTCGTTGAAGTCAGGGTAGCTGCACCAAACCAAACACACACACACAGACACACAGACACACAGACACACAGGCAGACATGTGTGTGAGTGGTGGTGGTGGTGAGGTGACTGAGCCATCCATCGATGGATGGACCTACCTCCCCAGGATGCGCGTGTTGTATCCTTGTGAAACTGGAGGGACACAACGACACAACCAACACACATGAATGATACCTCACCTGCATGGTACTGACTGTCTCAATCGCATCACAGCATGATGAGCTAGCTGCACTCACTGAGGCAGGTCCCAGATCCGTTCCAGCTGTGCAGACCCACAAAGGTGTTCCCCGCACCCCTGGCAACCAACAGATGGTCGACACACCGCACACCCATCAGTCACATCCATCCATCCATCCGTCCATGGCGTACACTTCGTTCGGCGTGCGTTCCGTACCTGTCCACCACTGCGACCTTGGCGGAGAATATTACCACGTTTGACACGACATGGTCGTTGGCCGAGATGCGTATCGCCGTGGCCGTCTGGTTCTCGGCCTTCCGCTTGTCGGAGAACAGATACTGCCCCATCCACGTCGACTCAACTATCACCTAACACACACACACACACACACACACACAGACACACTAGGCGTCGATGTGATATCCACATGTGCCACCAAGCTGTTGCCAGTCACCTCGTGGCCCAGCCGTATGTAGACGCCTCTCTCCTGGAACCCCAGCAGCAGGTTGCTCGGCCCGACCACCCCACCTATCAGGTGGTGGAGCCACAGCACGCCATACGCGACGTTGCTGCCGTCGAGCATCAAATTCGAGAAGGACAGGTGCTCGTTGAAGTCGGCGGAGCTCTCCTCCTCATCGCTGCATCCGTCGGAGCCGGTGGCAACGAGATAGCACTCGGCTGGGAACGTGTCTGTTGCCTTGATGGTGCCGTCGCGCATGTGGAGGTTGCCATAGCCCCGGGGGATGACCACCGATTTTGACACGATGTACCGGCCGCCGTCAAGCGAGATCACCACGCCGCCCAGGTTCTTGATGCCCCTGCATATATACGCACACAGACACCCGAATCACTCCAAACACTATGACGCCCACTAACTCACTCGGCCAAGTAGGTGCCGTCCCAGTGCTCCAGCGCCGCAGCAATGGCCTTCTCGAAGGCGTCCGTCGAGTCAGCCACGCCATCGGGGTCGCCGCCGTAGTCGTCCACCTTGATCACCGCGCCTCCGGAGCCCGCCTCAGCTTGCTGCCTCGGAGAGAGGATGGGCGACCTCAGCGAACCCGACACACGGCGCCGGATGCGTATGAGCTCCTCATCGTCCGGCGTAGGCGGCATCATGGCAGCATGGCCTGTCCGGGGCGCTCGTAGAAGTGGGGCGGGGGGGAGCAAGTCGAAAGAGTTGCGGTGCCTGTCGTCGTGCTGTGGGGCTGAAGAGAGATGCGAGGCGTATTCTGCCGGGGCGAAGTCGGACCATGTGAGGTTCGTGTCCTTCATGAAGGAGAGGAAGGTGCTCTTGGGCGTCGGCTGAGGGAGTCCATGCCGGACGGTCAGCAAGAAAAAGAGACTCGGCGGGGAGAAAGAGAGCTTCATTGTGCGGATTATATAGGTTTTCAGTGTCTTTATTTCGTCCGGTCTCGCGGAAGCTGTCCTCCTGCCTTGCAATTGTGCATCCATCCGGGGCATTCCCAGGGCCCGTTATCGTAACCAACCAACCAACCAACCATCCGGTCCGTGATCGATCTGCCAATTGATTCCGCGGTGTTCGTTCTTTGTCTGTGTGTCTCGGGGTGTGGACGTATTTGTTCTTCGCATCTGGCGGCCCATCCATGCACCCATACACTGTACGTGCAGACACGCGCACAGATAGATCTAGACGGCCAGGCAGAGGTCAGTCAGTCAGTGAGGAGAGAGCCTTGAGAAAGACAGAGTTCTCGGGATGCAGGCAAAATCCGCCAACACGCGCTGCGGCGATCTGACACGCCTCTTGGCAGCACACCACTGACTGGCGAGCCACCCACCCACACAGACAGACAGACAGACAGACGGACGGACGGACAGGCAGCCAGACGTCAGCCTGTTGCATCACGTAACGGACTCGCCTTTCTCTTTCATTCGTTGCCGTTCATTCATTCATTGAGGAGCTTTAGGAGGAGGCACGGGAAGTAGGTAGGTGCACGCGAAGTTGGTCAAGCCGAAAAACTCCTTCACCGAGTGAATGTTCATGGCTTGTGGAGCCTACAAAGTCCGATCCCGCCCCGAGAGGCACTGTCTGCCTGCCTCCTTTCCCCTTCATACGTGCTTTGCTGCGAGTACCATGGTTTCCTTTATGTCTTTTCCATCGGCGCGGAAGGTCATGAGAGTGCGGTAGAGGTTACGAACGTCATCAATGCTCTTCACCCTCTCAAGGTCTGGCGTCCCGAGTTTCGAAGTCACGTACTGCTTGTCCATGACCTGCTGCCAGTAGAGGATCTGGAAGGTGGTCACGGGCATGGGCTGCTCAAAGAGATCACCAATACCTTCACACACAAACACACAGAGGGGTGAGACAGCACATTTCAGAGAGAGCACACATGTGGTGTACCTTTGGCCACGACGGCGCCGAGAGGGACGTCGCTGGTGACGTATCGACTAGTCCAATCCAGCTTGGCCTTCCCTTTATTCGGCCCCTCTTTGACGATGGTGTGGGGAGTTCTCAAGCCATTGTAGGGCTCATTGGTTTGGTAGACAGTGAGGAGGGTCGAAGGATCACTAACCTGGGAATGGCCGTACCATTTCAAGAGAGTGTCCTGTGTGGACTTGATGCTGGAGAGGTCGACATGACCCTCACAGCGAAGGGTGATGGCCTGCGCAAGGGCAACCTGTACACACACGTGTCAAGCTTTTCCGTGTCTGCATGCTATCCCCAGCTTGTGTTTGCAGTTTTGTGTGGGTGGCTGATCTAATACATTCCGCATCCATCCCTTCTTGGACCTTCACGGCCTCTGGTCGAGCTCCTTGATAGAACAGCTGCACGAGTGCGTGCATTCAGCCAAAGGGGTGCGTGTGCTTATGCCTTACCAGGACTTTACTGGCTGCAATCAGCTTTTCCTTCAAGGGTCGATAATGTCCCCACTAAGAGACAACATACAACAGACAACAGACAACGCACAACATACATGCAAACATCCGGGGCAGCCGAATTTAGAAGAGCCGCCGCCACTGCTTTTCTCTAGTACCATCAATGTTGGGTGAATTCGCGGCGCGGGGTCTTCGAGGGTTACCGCTGGGGGGTTAGCAACAGACAGACAGACAGACACTTGTTTGGCAGTCACTCAGGCAGGCAGTCAGACAGAAGTCGGCGGGCGGGCAGGCGGGCAGCCATCCATCCATCCATCCATTTCCCCACCACCTGCCCACCGAGCAGAGAGGGACTCAACACGAAGTCAATGTCCGTGAGGCTCCTCATCAGCTGGATGACACTGGAGTGCTTTCCGTGGCCAGTCAGACCCAAGGGCATAACGGATTTAGCCCCGTAGTTCTCAACACGCTTTCCCCTGGGCCCCACGAAACGTGCGGCCCAGGGAAGTGACTGCATCACGCCGAAGAGGACCTCTGCATTGATTTCACGCAGGCGAGCGGGAAATGCATCGGCTTCGTACGTTTGTGCATGATGCGTTTGCTCACCCATATAGTGTTTGCCGAGATACTCCTCCGAGCGGCCCAACCAACCTCCCGACACCATCAAAACAATCTGTCCCGGCTTGAAGTAGTCTTTCATTTTCTTCAGGTTCTGCCGGTGATACGCTGCCTCCATCCCCCCAAAGATGATGACATCTGCCTTCTTGATGATCGCAGCGTCGTGGGTGGCTCCTTTGAGACGTCCTGTGACCTGCTTCCCAGGCTCATTGACGTACTCGATGACGAGAGGGTCGCCGCTTGCTATGGCCTCTTGCCATTCAGCCGCACTCCTGGGCGTTGAGGTCAGGAGGTACACGTCATGGCCTTTGGAGGCGGCCAAACCCGCGAACATGTGTCCGCCATTGCCTATGATTGGACAGAAAGGCCATCAATAACGATACACTCTGGGGTGGGCTGGCGAGACACGCATATTACCTCCGCCAACGACGACCACAGTCTTCTTCGAGTCCGACCCGTTGACTGCCAGCAGGGCCTCCTCTGTATCTGCAACAAAGCGAACAGAGGCACGCGTTGCGAAAGGGCACGGCAGCCGTGGAGAACTTGCCAGTTTGAGCGCCTGCACGCTGGAGAGCAATGATGGCATTGCACTGGAGTAGGACTCCGAGGAGCCACAAGCAGAGGAATACCACCTTCATAGTTAGAGTAGAAAGAGTGACCGTGAACCGTCGACAAATGCGAAAGGACTGACGGGTGGGGCAGGCACTCCTGGGGGCAATGAGACGCGGCCGAGACAGTGGGCCGAGACGGGAAGTTGGACTGTACGACGTCAAAATGATCCTGCTCCACGCTCTACCACACCACGTTTTCGTTTGCTCCCGATTCGGTGGAAGTGCCGCTGGCGTCCGGGTTCGTTTTCACGACCGTCGGGCACTAACTCGCGGCGAACGGTGTTCTCCTGGCTTAGCGTCTCTGCTTCCCCTCGAGCTGCCAAGACGGCACGGCGACTATCAGGAGTGGCTCGTGCGTCTGTCAGTGAGTGCATGGCGTGATCATGTCATCGGAGCCGCCAACATTCAAGGAGATGGACGGCACCCACGCACAGCAGGCAGCAGAAGTCAACGGCGAGAACGGCGAGGAGAGCGCCGCCAAGCGGCGGAGGATCTCTGTCGATGGCGGCGGGTCGGCCTCGTCGGCCTCGCTGGGGCATGGGAGGGACAGGTTTGGCAAGCAGGGACTCAGCGACGGGCCGTGCTACCTCAAGATGCTCGTCAACAACCTCGTGGCGGGATCTATCATCGGCAAGAGTGGTATAGGAGGCACTGAGGGGGCAGGGAGGGTGGGAGCGAGGGAGGGACAGGCAGACAGACGGAGGGAGGAGGGCAGAGAACCAAAGGGCGCATACACACACATGAGCTGTGCTGTTGTTGTGTGTGTGTGTGTGTGTGTGTGTCTGTGTCTGTGTGTGTGATGCAGGTGCTGTGATAGCCGAGATCGAGGAGACGACGGGTGTGATCATGAAGCTGAGCCCGAGCAGCCACTACTTCCCACACACCATGGACCGAGTGGTCGTCATGGGCGGCAAAATCGAACAAATCATCAAAGCCATGAACATCATACTGGTACACTCTCAACCATCCGCTCATCCATTCAGTGATGTGATCCACCTATCGTCTGCCTGTTGTGTGTGATGTGTGATGGTGATCATCAGAGCAAGGTGCGTGACGTTGCGCAGGGTCAGGACCCTTCAGCGTCGGACGAGTCGAAGCTGACGGTCAAGGTCGTGGTCCCCAACAGCGCCGTCAGCTGCATCATCGGCAAGGGCGGCGCCGAGATCAAACGCATGCAGGACGACAGCGGCGCCAAAATACAAGTCTCCAACAGGTCGGTCAAAGGCACACAAACCAGCCTCACCACAGCCTGCCCACGTTATCCCTGTGTGCAGGTTGGAGAACGAGTCGTTGACGGAGCGCGTGTGTCACATCAGCGGGTCCTTCGGGTGCATCCAGGCTGCGGCCGAGATGGTGCTGCGCGAGATACAGTCAGACGCCAACCTCAAGGAGAACCTGCACGTCACCTATGGGCCGCCTGACAGGGGCGAGAGGGGGGGCGAGAGGGGCGGGGACAGGTGGGGCGGGCCGGACCGGCACCATGGGCACGGCCATGGTCACGGCCACGGCCACGATATGATGGGTGGGTACGGGGGCCCACACTCGCCGCCGCATCAGTATCAGCAGATGATGACCTATCATGGGCTCAGCGGGGCGGCCGCGCTGCCGCCACAGTTCGGGATGATACCTCCAGGCAAGCAGACAGAGAGAAAACTATGCGTGTGTGGTGTGGTGTGGTGTGGTGTGGGTCGTGATGCTTGTATGTGCGTTGCGTCGTGTGTGTTGGTCGTCCCAGATTTGTATCAGCAGCATTGTGAGATCACGACGACCGTGCCAAATGCGAACGTGGGCTCCGTCATCGGCAAGAGCGGCGCCGTCCTCAACGACATCATCACGGTACCTGTCCACGCACAAGCCGTCTGTTTGTACCCTTTCATTTGGTGAGCTCCCGTCTGGTGTGCGCAGACAAGCGGCGCCAAGGTCCAGATATCGCAGAAGAATGATCTCGTCAACGGCACCGACCGAAGAGTCACCATCTCGGGTGCGCACAACAGCACAACCACAACCACAACCACTACACACACCTTTCCGCATCTCTCTATGTCTCTATCTCCCTGTCTCCCTGTCTCTCTTTACATCGATCAGGCCCTCTCCGGTCCGTCCACAGCGCCCACGTGCTCATACTCAACCGCCTGCACCACGGCGGCCCCGAGTCGGGAGGCATGCCGCCCCTCCACGGAGCAACCGACATGCAATCCGCAGCAGCAGCAGCAGCGGCATACTCGGCAGCCGAGATGCACGCAGCCGCCGCCATGGGCTACTCCCCCCAGGCGGCCCCGGCAGCCCCGCCCCCATACCTGGGCCAATTCGCCAGGGGGCCGCCACAAGCGGCAGCAGCAGCAGCGGCCGCGGCTTTCCCCCGCGCCGCCCACTACCCCCCGTCGTCCAACACGCCCATGGCGAGCCAGCCCGGTGCTGCTGTTGCTGGTGCTGGCGCCGGTGGTGCCGGTGCGGGGACACCACACGCGATGCACGGGGGCTACATGATGGATTTTGGCCAGGCGCAGCAGGTGCAGCAGGCCCAGGTGCAGGCGGCCCAGCTGGCGGCCGCTGCGCATGATGCGGCGAGTGTGACGAGCGGGTTTGGAGGAGGGGGCGGCGTTGGGGGGCAGAGGATGGCTGGGAGGGGGACCACGCCGCCGTGGCGGTGATGGTCGGGATGATGGGGGGCGGGGGATGGGGTCCGATCGACTGATGGGGGGTGGACGTGTTTGTCTGCCGGCCTGTCGTGTCGTGTAGAGGGTCGAGTATCACGTGTGTGTGTGTGTGTGTGTGAGGGCATATTTATCGTCCGTCCGGGACATGATGAATGAGTGTATGGTTGTGAGAGTGTGTTTAAGCGTGCGCACGTTGAGGGGAGGGAGGGAGTGGGTTGGGTCGGGGGGAGGGTGCGAAGAGTTTGTGTAGCGTAGCAGTGGACAGACCAGACGGGGGGAGGGGGTGAATGATTGTTGTGTGCCCGTATCCCCATGTCATATATATGAGTTAATTCCAGCTAGTGTACACGAGTGAGCCTTTTGTGTGTGTCATTCATCAACACAGAGAGCCACCGGCGTCGACACGCACACTATCTGTCGCCTCGCCCCATCGGGACATGCCCTCGCTCACTCCATTGCTCGCTCTTGTCCATTCGTTCATTTCATTCAGTCTGCGTGCAGTCAGTCGTATGATCATGCGCTGTCATTGTCACTGTCATGTCACGGACACACAGACACATGATCCATCGTTTCAAGACACTCGCTGACAGCATGTCATGCACTCACTCGCTCGCCCGTTCGCACCTCACAGCATCGTCCGTCGGACAGGCACAGGCACAGGCACAGTGGCTGACAAACCAAAAACCCCCTGTTGCGAGCAAGCTGTATTATCAGATCTGATGTACACCGGTTGACCACATCGAGTTTCCTCTGCCTGCCTGAAGGTGCGGTGCAGCACTGTCAGTTTCGGCCCTCTGCGGTGCCGGGCAGAGACACAGACATTCTCTCATATGTCTCTGAGCGACACACGAGATACTCCAACTGACAAGCGCCCCCGCTCTCCATCCATCCATCCATCCACTCGATGGGCAGATACACCACAATTGGCGCAGTCTCGGCTGACAGAGATCGCTGTCTCACCGGGCATGGCCCGGGAGAGGTCAGCAGCAGCCGTCGCATTGTCGAAAGCACACACAGCCAGGCAAACCAATGCTGGCTCGAGGCCCGCCACACCCTCACACAACACACCACATCACACACACGCACTCACTGAGCGATAGGTTGACAGCCAGCCACACAGACAGACAGTGTGGGCAATCGAGCGATGACAGAGCGATAGGTGAATGGGAAGGAAAAACATCATCACATCCTGCAGTATGCACAGGAGGGCCGTGTGTGAAAAAGACCAACCAGCACTCGTCAGCAGCCATCCATCCATCCATCCCTCCACCCATCACTGCAGGATGGTGTTTAGGTTGCGGCCCTCCATCGTCACGCCGTTCTTGCCGATCACCACGTAGTTGTCGCCAACCTTCACACACACATACATCCACACACGGCAGTGTCAGCGTGTTCGGTTTGTCTGCCTGGTGTGTCTGTGTCTGTTTGTGTCCTCACCTTCATCAGGTAAGCCGGGGGCTCGTCGAACTGGTGCACAATGATGCCCACGTCGCCCTTGCGGGGATACCTAACACACACACACACACACACACAGATGGATGGATGGATGGACGGCTGCACCACCTCCTCTCTGATGTGATGCGGCTGTGGTGTGTCTGTGCTCGGCTTACCACCTGACCCATCCGCTGCATCCGGCCTTTTGCTTGACGGCTTCAGTGCTGTCGGCAAAGACACTTGGGAAGACCAGCCTGTCGGTGGTGTTGATGGACTGGTAGATGGCCCCCACATCGGCGATCCTCGCCGCCGGCATCGCAGATGACAGCAGCCGAAACGACGCCAGACCCGCTAGTCGGACCACCTGCACACAGCGATGGCCACACAGACACACAGAGGGAGAGAGAGAGGGAGAGGGAGGGGGAGAGGGAAGGATTCCCACAGTGTGTGTGTTGAGGTGCGGGGCTCTTGCTTGGGACTGTTTACTTCGAGCTCTGTGGACTTGTTGAGGAAGTCCTGCAGGGTGGCTGCGGTGATCCACCGCAGGTCGCCCTGAAACCACTCACGAACTATGTCCAGGTGCTGACGCCTGCAGCTCCCATCCACAATCCCACAATCACACAACACACACATGGATGCAGCGATTCTCCGGTGTCAGTCGTTTGTCTGCTCACTGACTGACCTGGCGAGGTCGTCCGCGACGCCGAAAGTCCTGACGGACCACTCTGTCCTGAGTATGTCGAGTAGCTCCGACCTGATCCACTGAATGTCGTACTTGTCGACCAGCACCAGCAGACCACGGATGTGCTCAGGGTCCGTCTCCTCCGTTATCGACTCCTACTCCCACACATCACACACACACACACAGAGAGAGAGAGAGAGAGAGATATGCACACACACACATACATCATGAAGGCATGAAGCGGGCCAGTGAGCTGCTTGCTTACGGCGAGTTTCAGGTGTGGGGGGTAGAACCGCCTCAGCAGTATCTTCCAGCTCTCCGGGTGGTCCTCCGGGAAGTGGAACTTGGAGGTCGCCATCTCGCGCATCCCCGCGTTGAACGCATCCCGGAACCAAGGCACATTCGACGTCAGCACCGCCAGATGCACGTGGAAATGGCACTCCCGCACGCCGTTGTCCCCACCGGCCATCAATATCAGGTCACGGGAGTCCGTATCGCCGAACTCCATCTCCTCGGCCGGCAACCGAGCTGACTGGGGCGTGCTGCCGTCGGACGGCGTGGCGAATGCAGCAGAGGCCGCCGAAGCGCACGGGGAGGGCTCACTGGAGGGGAGAGGGTGGTTTGCTGAGGGTGGCGAGAGGGCGGGCTGTGCGTGGTCGGCCTCATTTGGCTGCTTGGGCTCCTTGGCCCTTGGCGCTGGTGCGGACGGCTCTCTGCTCAGACTGTGCGGCAGGGCGGGGCTGTGCAGGGGCGAGAACCGTGGAGGCGGCACTGGTTCGGAGGAGGAAGAGCTGGAAGAGCTGCTGCCGATGGGCAACGCTTGGTGCCCTTCACCACCGCTGCAGCCTGACATCATCCTTTCGCCTCGTTTCTTTCAAAAAACTTGACAGCTCGCACCGATCGTGCGAGCTCAAATTTGAGGGAGATCTGACGCAAAGATGAGCAAGGCGAAGCGCGGTGACAGGGAGGGGGTGGACGGCAAGAAGAAACGGAGGAAGCACGAGGAAGAAGCTGGGGAGATCATCTTGACGAATGGCCTGGAGGAGGACTCTGCTGCGGCCGCGCCGAGCTCTGCTGCGGCTGGTGAAGGTGGTGGTGGTGGTCTATCAAAGATCATCGCTGACTATCGGGTGAGAGCGGGCGAGTTGGCAAACACACACACGCATGCGGTGCGGTGTGTGAATAGGGATTGGGTATGCATGGTATGGTTGTTCCTGCCGGGTGTCAGGTGAGTGCGGAGAGTCTGTCTTCTTTGGCCGAGCGGGGCATCAGTGAGTTCTTCCCCATCCAGTGGATGAGTTTTGACCTTTTGTACGACAAGCACGACCTCATCGGCCGGGCGCGGACGGGACAAGGCAAGGTGCGCCTCCGACACACATCATGTGCACAGGGGAGGGGAGGGGAGGGGCATCCACGCATCTCTCTGTCTTTCTGTCTGTCTATCTGTCTGTCTGTCTGCCTGTCTGTCTGTCTGTCTGTCTGTCAGACATTGGCCTTTTCGCTGCCCATCATCGAGCGGCTCCTTGCCAAAGGCCTCATTAAGCCACACGCCAAGAAGTGAGTCGAGTGACCCAATCGACGCGCGTAGGCGTCGACTGATTTGTGTGCGTGTGTGTCATGTGGTGTATGTGTGTTGAAGGCGAGTTCCGTTGGTGCTGGTGTTGCTGCCGACGCGTGAGCTGAGCATCCAGGTGGCCAAGGAGTTCGAAGCCCTCGCACACGACAGGTGCGCTGCGCTAAACGTGGGCAATACACACACACGAAGACCTGTCTGAGTGTCTGTCCGTTTCTCTCTCTAGGTATGCGACGCTGTGTGTGTATGGCGGCGCGCCGGAGTTACCACAAGTAAGGAGAGAGGGAGGGAGGGAGGGAGGGATCGATGGACGGCAACTGACCTGTCGGTGTGTGTGTGGAATGGCATTTATGGTCAGGTGCAGGCCCTGCAGAAGGGTGTGGATGTGGTGGTGGGCACGCCAGGCAGGATCATCGACATGTTGGAAAGAAAAGCTCTGAAGGTGACCGACACGTTCACAGACAGACATCCGGGCAGCCACAGCATAGACTGCGTCATATGCGGTGCGTGTGGTCTTCTCGTCAGGTTGAGAAGCTGCGGGCCTTCATTCTGGATGAGGTGAGACAGACAGACAGACACACAACGAATGCGGAGCCAGAGGACAACCATCTGGCCTCTTGTTTTGCTCGCCATGCCGGGTGCTCGCGTGTTGCAGGCCGACCAGATGCTGCAGAACAACTTTCAGGAAGATGTGGAGAAGATATTCGGTGACCAACGCCGAAAAGCAAATCATGAATCGACTGTGAGCTATCGATGTTTCTTCCCTCCCTTGTGCCAGCTCACATCGCCCGCGAGCGTGCCACCCCTATAGGGGGGGACGAGGCCGACACCGCTGCCACGACAGATGTCACGTACGTGAGCCACTCAGGGAGGGCTGCGGGAGGACCACGTGTGTGTGTGTGTGTGTATGTTGATGTGTTTGTGTTTGTCGATCAGTGGTCCGATCAAGAACCTCCAGATGGCGCTATTCAGCGCCACGCTGCCCTCGTGGGTGCACTCCATCGCCCAGCGCTTCATGAAACCCGACGTACCCCCGCAATCAACCAGTCGATGAGACACCAACCACTCACTGGATGTTCCGATGTGTGAACGTATGTATGATGGATGCAGCGTGAAACAGTGGACGTGACAAAGAGCGAGAAGGTCAAGACCTCCCACAGTGTGCAGCACCTGGCGATGGTGTGCGGCTACCACGCCCGTGCGCCTACCCTGGGAGACGTCCTGACCATCTACGCGGGGCTGCACGGGCGGTGCATCGTCTTCACCGAGACCAAGGCGCAGGCCAACGAGATCGCCCTGAGCTCCTCGATCAAAGACAACTGCCAGGCGCTGCATGGGGACATACCGCAGTCGCAGAGGGAAGTCACGCTCAAGGCATTCAAGTCCGTGAGAGGCACACAGGGAGGGGGAGGGGGACAGAGACAGGGGCATTGTACGTCCATGCGACCACTGCTCTTTCTCGCTGTCGCTCTCTCTCTCTCTCTCTGTGTGTGTGTGCTTTCGAGTAGGGATGGTCGGTTCCGGTGTTTGGTGGCAACGGATGTGGCTGCTCGCGGCCTGCACATCGACGATGTGGAACTCGTGAGCAGCAATATGACAGACAGCCAGCCTCCAGCTACGACTCTCAATGCATCTATCTCCTTGCTTGTGTCGTTTGTTATGTGCAGGTGGTTCAGCTGTCTCCCCCCCGCGACATCGACACCTACGTCCATCGGGTTGGCCGCACCGGCAGGGCAAACAAGAAAGGCATCGCACTCAGTAAGCAAGCCACCATGACAGCCACACAAACGCTCCGACACGCGCACACGCACACACACATTGGCTGGTGTCCCCTCCCCCTGTCAGTGTTTTGCAACCGCAACGACGCCCCGTACCTCTCAGCCATCGAGAAGAAGACAGGTAACAAACGCACTCATCCACCCTGTCAATCTGCCTCGCAATGATCCATCAGGGTGCAAGTTCCAGCGAGTGGGAGTGCCCCAGCCAGAGGAGCTCCTCCGCGCCACGGCCAGTGCTGTGCTCGAGGACGTCATGGCCGACGACATCCCACCAAACATCCTCAACGCCTTCCAAGACGCCGCCGAGCAGCTCATCCAGTCGCATGGGGCGGTGGACGCCGTGTGCCGCTGCTTCTGCGAGCTGTCAGGGTTCAATGAGGGGTTCAAAGTGCGGTCACCTCTGACGGGCAGAGAGGGGTTCAGGACCTATGTCCTCAGATATCAGGTGGGCGGGCGTATTGGTGGGAGGGGGG